>JADLZK010011078.1:0-283135 GCA_015847255.1 Hyparrhenia diplandra
TATGGTTGGAGAGCATTTCATGGGTCCAATTTTTTCCTTTTGGGGAAGAAACATGTATTTTGTGAAGCATGATGAAGGCGATAATGCACGTCATTTTGATTTGGATCGTGAAGCATGGGTCATGTTTCTTGGATTTAATACGATCTAAAATGTGACAATATTGTGGCGATGTTGTGTCGGGTTTTGGGATTATGATGGACTAGTTTGTGCCCGATGACCCCGCAAAATTGTTTTCAAGTTTACCTCAATGACGATGCCAAAATCCTAGATGATGTTGAAGTGAATGTAGGGATCCCACCCTTGGGTCTCTCGGACCTCTCCCTTGTATGTGCTCAAAAAGGAATAACATCACTCTCCCGCCGGATGAAGAAGCCTACGTGACTATGGGCCCTCTGCACCCTGTTCCACACTCTCCACCACGCTGGGCATTCCTGGATACTGATGGCAACTAGGGCTCCACTCCCCAGCCAGGTAACCCAAACTCTGGTATGCAGTTGGATGGTGCAGGTAACAGCCGTTGGGTGATGCAAGATGCCCCTGCTGATGCCACCATGGAACAGAATCCCTTCTCTGCTGTCGAAGGTAACAACAACCCCCCCAATGGTGATAACAATGGGTCCCCTATGGATGATAGCTCTCCTGTCAGGGAGAATTTCAACACACTGCCAAGAAACAACAATACTCGCAAGCAAATGCCAATGACAGTCTAGTTATCCCAATTTCGCTGGTTTGTCTTTAAGGCCCCGACTATCCGAAGAAATCAACATCCTTTGCACCAAGACTAAGGTCTGCTATTTTTGGACCTGTTGAGCCCACCGATCCAGTGATCATAGTCATACCATCACTCCTGAAGCAGCTTAAGGTACACATCCCTGGTTACCCATCCCCAATCTTATTCAGATCCTTAAACTGTTTCTTATCAGAGCTAGATTATGATATTCCATCTTTTTCTCGATCTTTGGGACCTTACTTAAACTTGCATGGATTTTTAACCCATAGGCAGTAGATGATGGTGCATTGCAAGCGGGGCCACGGCTTACCTAGAGGCGGCCATTGAAGAATCCGAAGATGAAGTCATGCCTCGACGTTTTGTCGCCATGAATCCGCAAATTTCTTTCTCCGGCGTCGCTTCTTCTTCTTCTTCTCGTCCCGCACGGGTATCGGGCCCTTCCCCTACCATTGGCGGTCGGAGAAGGCACACCCGCATCCGAAGTCGGAGTAGTCCTCGCCTTCCCGGTCCAGCTTCCCTCCAGCATCCGGACGGCGGCGAGGCGGAGGCGCAGCATGACCGCCGGCGTGTTGCCGTCGTCGAGGCCGACCAACACGTAGGCTGATGCGGGGACGTCGCCGGCCGAGGTTGGAGTGGTGGCCCTCCCGCTGGGCCGACGGAGAATCTCCTCCTCCTCTTCCTCCACCTCATCGGCCCAAGACCGGCGGCGCAATTGTGAGCCTCGCTCCATGGCGCCCGGCGGCGACGATGGGACTCGACCCGGGCGCACCGAGATCCAGAGTCCACAGGCCATGAGGACGGGGAGAGAGAGCAGATCCGGGGCAGTGACGGGTGGGGAGCAAGAATACGATGGTCTCGGGGGAGGATTCGGAGGCGGAGGTCAGTGGATCTGGTGGTGGACGGCGCCGGAGTGGAGTCGCCCCGACAGTCGCCTAGCTTACCTCCTTACAAGTTACCTCCTCTGTTTGCACCATACTATTCCAGCGGTGATATTATCTGCTGTTCTCGGTGTGGTACTGCTGGTGGACTCGATCGTGCCCAGATCAGCTTCAACATCACTCGTTCTGATCTTATCTGGCATCTGTGTATCCCTATATACGGATATACTCATTTATTATTTTATTTATTCACGGATCACAAGTTCAGACTATCGTCTCTTGGAGTTGGATTCCAATATAAAACATTTGTTCAGCCGTTTAGTGATTTGCACAAACAGTCGGATAGGCATAGGGTATGCAACGATAACCTGAACTGTTTTTTTGTGCAAATGCAAATATCAATTATTTTATTTCAATATATGAGTTTTAAAGTATTGAATTATTGGTTTGGTATATTAATTCTCTTGCAGAATTGTTGCAACATGAAGAGGAGTGATGATATTGCCTCTTGGTTTCAGAATTACGAAGCAAAGAAGAAGACATCTTCTCCATCACCTTCTGTGGCTGCAGCTCACCAAAATGAAGAACAATAAGGCAGAATTGGTCAAGAAACAGTTCTTGAAGAGAATGTAATTTCAACTCTTTCTTTTATATTAATTGGTGGAGCAAAAATGTAATTTCAACATCTTCATGCTGCTCCTTCGACACGAGGAACCGCGTGGGATTCAGGGCAAGCTTCATAAGGCTGTTGGACGTACTGCTCAGAGGTAGCTCATTATGCACTTATGCATATGCATGACATCGTTTATAAAATAAACCTTAGTTGGACGCATAAAAATAATCTTTTACTGGTAGTCGATCTAGCGCCAAGCACATCATGCATGCTGCACGGCTATGCAAGCGCCTACGCTTGTGAATTCATCCATGTGTGCGCAGTAGTACTGAAGCTTGTGAATTCCTGCAAATAAATTTGCAGCTCATTGCAATGGTGACGAGCCATGGCAGTAGCCTCTATTTGTGCCTTCTCCAGTTCATAGTCGTCGAACCACAACATAGCCGTGCGGACATGTACATCCTTCTGTTGGCTAGCCGACCCTACAGCTGATAAGGCTGTGCAGTGTCGAGAAGATGACGCATACAGGACTATTAATGAATAGATTGTCAGCTGATTGTTTGGTGTAACGACGTCCATCGGTTCATCTGAAATTCAGCAGCTCCGGGCGGTCCTGCGATAGATCTAATTGGAGCTGCTTTGCAGGCACCTTAATTGGCAGGCACATGCATGGATTCTTCTATATATTGGCATACTGTGCATTGATGTTCATTCCTAATATGTGGTTAAAGTCGTTAAACAATTAGTTACCAAAATGATTGTTATGCGTGACTACTCTTGATTTTCCAACTGAAGTTGTTAAGGAATTAGTTACCAAAATAATTATGATGGCAGACTACTCTTGATTTCCACCAAAAGTCGTTAATCGTTAAGGAATTAGTTACCAAAATAATTATGATGGTAGACTACTCTTGATTTCCACCAAAAGTCGTTAATCATTAAGGAATTAGTTACTAAAATAATTATGATGGGACACTACTGTTGATTTCATCTAAAGTTGTTAAGGAATTAGTTACCAAGATGATTATGATGGGAGGCTACTCTAGATTTTCCACATGACAATATTAGTTGTCACGGATTGCACTGATACATGTATACTACGTACAACATGGAGACACGTTTCTTAAACAGGACACTAGACAACTAAAGTTTTCATTTGACAATTTGATTACATGGAGCATGGGTCGAACCATGTTATAATAAGAGAGGTTTTGTTCCTAATGGAAACTCCATCAACAACATTGTGGTAGAAACAATTATTTTTGCCAAATTGAATTTATTTCACAATTCGATTACTTGGACCAGATGCCAGCAAACAACAAATGTTCATTGCTCAGCATTTACACTCACTAAAAAAAAAAAAAAAAAAAAAAAAAAAAAAAAAACATGATTATAGACACGCCTTCAGGCCTATTACAGATGGTTTTGAGCTCGTTTATGGATTAGGGTCTGTAAGGGCTTATTACATACGCACCGGCAACAAGGGTTTGTACTAAGGACTTATTATAGACGTGCTTGAACGCGTTTGTGCATTAATGTTTATAATAAGGCCTTATTCGGACATGCTTGCGCAACTATACATTAGTGTCTTTTATAAGCGCGTTGAACGTGTGTGCGTGTTGCGTGACTGTAATAAACACTCTATAGACGCGTGCAGCCAAGAAACGATTGTACTTGCTAAACTCACATCGCATGTTACCAACACACACTGAAACATAGAAGCGACGGTAGCTTTTGCCAAACTTAGAGACGTGCGTCAGCGACAACCAAATATATATTTTCATAAAAAAATTGTTTTGAGACATAAATGCTAATATTTTTGCTATAAACTTGGATAAAAATGAAATAGTTTGTGACGCGTTTCCATAGTTGTAAAACTATATAAAAAAAGTACCAACAGAAAAGTACATCAATTTGTTCTTGGCCCATGATCAGTCAAAGAAAGGCCAACATGTTATTGGAAAAATATGTTATTAGGAAAATGAAAGTACTAAGTATAACGTCACTTAGTTGTGTGTATAAGAAAAAACTAGACGTAGCTTGACACTGTATTTGAAATCTACTATACCTATGTAGAGAAACCCCACTAAGGAGTTCTCTCGAAATGCAAGCATGCTACCTCAACTGTCCCACTAAGACCAAGATATCCAGAAAAGCGTGTCCCACTTTGTTTGAACTAACTAAAAAATACTATAACTCACAAACCAAAAAACCAAATTAAATACCAATTACTCCATTAAATTTCTTTTAATAAATCCTTCAAACAAGATCTCATTGGGATATATTGTGATAAAATTATAGGTGTACCCGTAGTTGGTATAGAGTAAAGTAAAAAAGAATGAAAAAGGAAAAAAAAGAAATAAAAAGAATAGGAGGGTGATATAATATTCTAACTCATAGATTTCTCCTTCATACCCGTGGCAATGTGTGGGGAATCCATCTAGTAAATATTAAATATAAATACAAATATAAGATGTTAGGAAAGGATAAAAAATACAAATGAGTTCCTGTATGAGCTAAAAACGAGAAGAAATGGGTGTGGCCGAAGCCGGGAGAGAATACATTGGACAGAGAATGCGCCGGAATAACCTGTCTAATCTAACTCACTCGGGCACGAAAAACAAAAAACAAGAACCGAACCGAACCAAACGAGAACGAACCGAAAATAACCAAACTAATCGGGTTCGGTTCTGTTCGGTTCCAAGTTTCGAGGAACCGAAATTTTGTCGGTGAATTCGGTTCCTAGGCTCAGGTAACCAAATTGACTTGTATTACTTGAAATTTCTTAATGCCCAATACATCAAGGCATTCAGCCCAAAGCCCAATACTATAAAGCCTAGCAACTCTCCGTTTATCCCCGATTGCGGTTGTCGGTCGCCCTATCCCACTCGGCCGCCGTCGCCCCGCGGCAAGCGTGCCTGCGACTACCTGCTCCACCGCAGCAGGCTTGCGGCCACCATCCGCTGCAGGCCATCTCTCGCTCCCTCGCCCGGCCGTCCCCTCCCCACCGGCCCACCGCGGCCACCCCCGCTCCCTCCCCGTCGGCCTCCGCATCTCCCCGACCCGCCCGGCCTCCCGTCTCCGGTCATGCGGCCGCCCTAAGGAGGTCGTCCTCGAACGCGACGACGGCGCCGCAAAGGAGGCGCCCCGATACACCGGGTATGCGTGACCGACGCGATGGAGGAGGCCGCTAGCACCGCGGCTGTCTCGGCCGCCATGACGGAGTACGGGGTGGAGGCGGTCATGGCATACACGTCCTGCGGCTGTTTTTTGTGAACTCTGAAACTAATTCGGTTCCATTCGGTTAGAAACGAAACCAAACCGAAATACCTCGGTTCCAAGTTTTCCCAGGAACCGATCGGTGCCAGATTCTTTAGGCCGAATTAGTGAAGAACCATACCAATCAGTTTTGAGTACCCGAATGCCCAGGGTGAAATCTGACAATGGAGAGAGAGAGAGAGAGAGGCACAATTGTCTTTTTTGGAATAGAAAAGCACTACTACAAAAGCCTACTATGGGGACGCCTCCCTTTTTTTTTGAGTAAGGGCAATTCTTGTTTTGATTCGCCCCTACTATGGTATGAGCCGCCCCTACTCTGGTCCACGTAGGGGCGCTCTATATTGAGGCGCCCCGACAGTGAGTTGCCGAATTTTAAAACGAGGCTCTAAAAATTAAAATTTTTAAAACGACATTGGATGGAAAAACTTGCTAAATAAGAATTGTAGAACTCGAAAAGTTATAAAACTTTGTAGTTGACCATTTTTTTTTGAAATCATCTTGTCATACAAAAGCTATGTTCAATCGTGTCAAATTTGAAATTCAACTTTCATAAACGACCTCGAACGGAAAAACTTCCTAGACAAGAATTGTAGATCTCGAAAAGTTATGAAATATTGTAGTTGACCACTTTTTGATTGAATCCGTTTAGGGCCTCAAATATGTGGGGATTCTGAGTGAGATATGGGCGAGCAGCCTAGTTGAGGGAGGGGTTGCGCGCAAGCAGCAGGTCGCGGGTTCAAAACCCAGCGGCCGCGTAGTGTGCGATATTGCGCAAAAAATGCCGTGACTTTGCATTGGCCAGTGGGGCCTTGCCCGATTAAAAAAATCTTTCGCTATTTTATTCAAATTTTGAAAACGCGATTTCTGAAAACCCACAGTTGAGGCGGCTCATACAGTAGGAGCGGTTGTATTACCAACCGCACCTACTGTGAAACCACTGTAGGGACGGAGAATTAGGGGCCGCCCCTACAGTGGCTCACGTTCCGCCCCTACAGAAGGCGTGTGTAGTAGTGAAGCAGGAATGGAGAAGCCAGACTTGGGAACAGGGAAAGGTGGGAAAGGTATCAGGTACTAGCTTGGAGAGGTCGCTGCGTTGAGGGGCTCGAATCTACAAGCAACGTTGGGAGGCCAGAGATAAGGCAGGCGCGCGCTTGCAGTTCCGGAGTTGCGTTTCTGGGCCAGCCACCATGGCCCAACTCACGGCGCATACTGCGCCAAGGAACCTACCGTTGGTGCTGGCAAGGAAGACTAGGTATAGATGGATCGATTACCTCAGCCAAAGGACGACTGTAGCGACTGATTCCTTCTGCAGACAATGACGCTGACGACCACAATTGTTTCCATGGACGGCGGCAATAGAAGCAGCGAAGAGAAACAACGTATGAAGGGTCTGCACCGCCAGCGGCAAGATGAGAATGGATGCTTAGTTTGTTGGACCGGAGCTAAAATCTCGGGATTATAGGTGCCCATCAGTTAAAACGAAGTTGTACTTAGCTTCGCCAGCTATTCAAACAGATGGATAATTGATGATTTAATAATAATTAAGTCAGCTATTCAAACAGATGGATAATTGATGATTTAATAATAATTAAGTGGTATACTTGATGTATAATGGATCGGCATGTGCGGTGTATAGCAGTGTGTATTATACACCTTTTGTCTATCGGGTCCATGACTCCGACCCACCAATGAAGCGCGGTAAGCCGGCACTACATTGAGGGAGGCTGAGTACATGTAAAAACAGTTTGCCACTTGTGTTTAACATTTTTATATTTTGGTAAAAAGCTCAAAGACAAGTCTCCAATGATTTTGCATTTAGGTTTGGTAATTTGGGGAAGTTGGCAGAAGAGGCCGTCTGCTAGTATTTATGCGTACGCTACAACGTTTGGCATTCGCGGCACATTTGTACGTATCAGAAGAGGTGAAAGGGCATAAATATAATTATGTTTCTGTCTCAGGGTTTCTGATGTAGGTTTTCAAGAGATGGAAGGGCATAAATAAAATTTTGTTTCTCTCAGGGTCCTGATGAAGAGTTCAACAAGGAAATTATACCAAACTATTGGAGATGAGCTTTTTTTACTTGACATTTGAATTTAGGAATTGCTAAACAAGGGCAATTGCCAAACCACAAATGAGAAACTGTTAGAGTTGCACTAAGGGTGGCAATGGATTACCAGCTGCCTAGCTGGTAGCTAACGAGACAACAACTCATCTTATCGGAAAACGCACGAACTCCATATCACTATTTGATGACGTTTTGGAAAAGGTATGGGTTAAACATGGAGCACATAAATTATAAATAACTTTTACCTCGTTGAGTTTGGTAATGTGAAAATCGTATCAATACATTCGTTTTGAAAATTACTTTCATAAAAATATACATATATAAATTTTTGGGATTTTGGCGTTTCTACCCTCCTTTTAAAGGCCAAAAGCGTTTTTACCCCTCGGTTTTGTAAGCGTGTATTTTTACCTTCAGTTTACTGAAATGAAAGGTCCGTCTACCCTTATTTTTGACGCCGTCCGCGCTGGACCGAATAAATGGCCAAAACAAAATAAGAAAAGAAAAAGGGAAACGGCCTAAAAGACCAAAATACCCCTTTCTATGTATCGGGATCCGTTCATTTGCCTAGGCTCGGCCTCGCGGCATCAGCGTCTTGCGACCCTCCTCGCGAAGCGGGACGGGCGCTCCCTCTCCGGTCTTGCGCGCTCAGCGGTGGCCGGTGGCCGCCGCCGTGCCTCCCCTCTCCAGCGCCCTTCCCCGTCGCCCGACCTCTCCCTCCCCCCACGGGGCGAGCCCGCCCCCATCCATCCTTGTCCACCGCGGCGCATGGAGCCTGGAGGCTAGGGTTCCAGTGCTAGGGTTTCGGCGGGTCTCCGAGCGGCGGGGCTCCCCGGCGTCTCCTAGTGGTGGCTCCGGCGGCGGGGCTCGCGCGGCTGGCGGCGGGACTCCCGACGGCGGCGCTCGGGCGGCGGTGTTCCCGCCGCTGCGGCGGCTCCCCGTCGGCGAAGCTCCGGCCGCGGGGCGGCTCCAGCGGCGGGGCTCGGCGGCCCGAATCATGGCGGCGGTGCGGCTCTCCCCCCGCCGCCCTCCCTCTCCCCGTTCTTGGCGCTGCGCTCGTGTGCTACGAATTTCTCAAGTAGGCGTCAAGTTATCAGAGCAGCTCTTGCATCGGGACAGAGGGAAGAGGGGAATAGGAGGAAGAAGAAGGCGACATGTGAGGCCCACTTGACGATGAGAGAGAAGGGGGGATGAGAAAGAAGAGGAGGGCAAAATTGTCCATTTTAACATTGTTATCTGGACATAACAGAGTATGGGTAAACACTCCCTTCGTTTGAAAAAGTGAGGGTAAAAATGCCAAGTTCAAAAAAACGAGGGTAAAATCACCATTGGGTCCGAAACCGAGGGTAAAAACGCCAATGCCCCTAAATTTTTAATAAATATTTTTATAGGAAAGGGAAATCTTTACGGAGGAGTATATATATAACGAAACCCGCGGCCATTTTCACACGCTATTACTGGCGCCTCCTTTGCATAGAAGTTCACGGCGCGCATTGCACTTCATAGGCAACACAAAAGGCACCCATGGCCACATTCTTGACGTCGACGCCCGGATTGAAGTTCACAGTGCGCAGGCTGCCGGAGAAGCTGGTGTTGCCGGCCGCACCGACGCCACGTAAGCTGAAGCGGCTATCTGACATAGATGACCAGCAAGGGTTGCGGTACCGCGCTCCTGCGATCCAGTTCTACCGGAGGAATGCGTCTTGTAAGGGCCGGGACCCCGCGGCTGTTATCCGGGACTCCGTCGCCAAGGCGCTTGTGTACTACTACCCTTTGGCCGGAAGGCTAAGGGAGCTCCATGGAGGCAAGCTCGCCGTTGACTGCACCGCGGAGGGTGTGCTGTTCGCCGAGGTTGACACCGACTTTGGAGACTCCGTTCACCCGCCCTTGCCATGCCTTGAGGAGCTTTTCTTTGATGATCCTGCAGCCACGTCCTCCATACTTGACTCCCCTCTCGTCCAAATCCAGGTATTCCTGTCCTACATACATATGCCTGCGCAAGTTTGCATCCATGTCGTACGTATTGTTTCTCACTTGGCTATGTAGGTGACGCGGCTAGCATGCGGTGGTTTCACCCTGGCGGTGCAGATGTCCCACACGGTGGCGGATGGCCAGGGCATCATGCAGTTCCTGGAGGCCGTAGCAGAGTTGGCGCGGGGCGCAGCCGTGCCGACGGTGCATCCGGTGTGGGAACGCGACCTACTGCTAGCGCGTATCCCGCCTCGACCGAGTTTCGCGCACCGCGAGTACGATGAGGTGCCGCTGGATACCATCGCGCTGCCGGCCGACAACCTAGTGCAAGGCTTCGTCTTTTTCGGTACCCAGGACATCGCTGCTATCAAAGCTCAGCTCGCCCCGGACCTCAGGGACCGCTCGACGACATTCGATGTCCTCACGGCATTCCTGTGGAAGTGCCGCACCATGGCACTGCAGCTTCCGGATGCTGAAGAGGAGGTGCGGCTCGGGTTTGTCGTCAGCGCCAGCCACGGCGAGAGAGGGCTCAGCCTGCCCAAGGGCTACTATGGCAACACTATCGTTGTGCCGGTGGCCATCTCACCGGCCGGCAAGCTATGCGCGAACCCAGTGGACTACGCCGTGAAGCTGGTGCGCAAGGCCAAAGGAGAGGTCGACCCAGAGTACATTCAGTCAGTGGCTGACTTGATGGTGCTTCGCGGGCGACCGATGTTTGCGCTCTCACGCTTGTACCTGGTTTCAGACGTGACCAAGGTAGATCTCGCCAGGCTCGACTACGGGTGGGGCCAGGCTGTGTATGGAGGACCGGCCTTCGTTGGCCCCTCCCCCATCCCTGGGATGTCCAGCTTCATCATACCATGCAAGAATGCCAAGGGCGAAAACGGCGTTGTGGTTCCAATGTGCTTACCTGCCCGCGCCATGGATAGGTTCAGGGAGGAGGTGCGCAAGCTGATGATACGCTCCTCGCTTTGAATAAAGCAACTATCGTGTCTCACTGTCTGTCCGCTACGCACGCCTAAGTTATTATACATGGCACTACAAGTTATTTAAATAAATTATATACACACATGTCCACAAACACATGTACACAAGTCCCTCCGCCATGTTAAGTTTGTCACCTTGGATTTCGTGCCATCTTATTCGATCTTCACCTTATTCAAATTTTTTGCACAAATATAATTTATTTTGTTATGACTTATTTTATCAATAAAGATACTTAAATAATAATTAATTTATTTTATTATTTATATAAATATTTTAAATAAAATGGATGGTCAAACATGAAGTTCAAAAGTAAAAAACGATAAACTCCATGGGACGGAGGGAGTATGCCAAAACACCACAAAGGAGATACCTTAATCAGTGACCTACAGTTAAAAACGCGTCACTTTATATCAGTGACATGGGTAAACAGAATGCCACGCTAGTTACGTATTGCCCATGCATGGTCTGGAAACAAAACACGCCACAGATGATAAGTTATCAGATACTCTTCGTAACAATATGGGTCACTAATAACTCACTACCGGAATCCGAGGCTTTGCCGGGTCCCCACCTCTTTGCCGAGTGAATTTTCTCGGGCACTCTGCAAAGACTATCTATGCCGAGTGCCAACTAAAAAGCACACAGCAAAAAAAAAAGTTTCAACTACAAAGTATCATAACTCCTCAAGATCACAAATTTTATTTTTCGTAATTTCTTCGTTTGACAAAGTGTTAGGAACATGTTCACAAAACCTACATCTCTCTCATATCCTATCATAGTTTCCTGGAACTAGAAGAGAGATTAATAAGGTTTACAAACAATGTTACTAACACTTTGTCAAATAATAAAAGACCAAAGTAAACTTTGTAAATCTCAAAAAGTTATGAACCTTTGTAGTAGATTTTTTTATTTGAATTCATCTTATGATCACTACCAGAATCCTAAATTACCTTGGCGGCTAGGAATTTCCTTGAGTGCCAAAATCAAACTGGCAAGGAGATGGTAGTTTCCTTGACGGTTCAACACCGTACTCACAAAAAAAAAATATATTCCTATATGTGTTTCCTTGGCAGTTTTGAACCACCGCCAAGGAAATGTCCCATTTCACTTGGGGTTACAGATTTTTTTCTTGAAGGTCAGCACCCAAGGAAATGCATGGGTATTTTGGTGTCTCCAACAAAAAAAAATAATATCTTAAAGGGTCAAGCTAGCGCTGCGCTCGGAGACCCGATGTATTTTTTATCCATCGGACGGTCCCGCCCTTCCTCCACACCCCCACACAAAGCGCTCGCCCTTCCTCCATTCCCACACAAGGAGCCTGCCACTACCCCTGATCCGCCCGACCGCAACCTCGTCAGCCCCAAATACCTTCTCCCATAGCCAGCTCACCTCCATAGCCCGCCCAGCAACTGCAACAACAAGGGAAGTTATTTGCAACATCAAAAGAACTAATGCAACAAAAAAAAAAAAAAAATTGCTGCAACAAACAAAAAAGCTATTGCAACATCGAAATAACATCTAATGCAACAAACAAAGATATGAACTGCAACATCAAAAAATGTCTGTTGCAACATTCAAAAACATCCAATGAAACATCAAAAAAAAACGGATGCAACAAATGAGAAATGACTCCAAAAAGAGCTGAGCATGACCACTACCGATCCTTAGATAGATGAAGAAGAAACGGAAAAATACCTCCATGACGACGCAAGAACGAAGGAGGCAGCGCAAGCTGCCATAGCAGGCCCCGTCCCCCCCCCCGAGAGTGCGTCGAGTGTAGAAGGATTCGGCGCTGGCGATCGGAGGGCCCTGATATTCGGTGGAGGGAGCAGGTTGCCGAGAAGGACTGGACCAGAGACACCGACGAAAGCATGTGGATTGGCCACGCGAGGACTGGAGCTACCAGCGGGGAGGAGATGAGGCACACGGCGCAACGTAGGATTGGGCACAAACTGTGATTGGGGAGCTAGCATGGCGGTGGCGTGCGCGTCCTGGGGGAGAGGGCAAGCGGCGGAGATTGAGGATTGTTTGCGGCAACGACAAACATGAATTGAGATTATTTCTCGTATATTGTTTTAGCAACGCAACGCCAAAAACCGCCACCATTAATCCCAGGAAAAAATAATAAAAGAAACAAAAATCCGGATCCGGACCCAAACAGGCCTAGATCTGGGCTGGGATTTCGCACATCGCCGCCCGCAACCGGATCCCCGCCGCCGCTGGATCCCCGCCACCGCTGCTTGGATCCGGCCGCCGGGCAGAGATCCGGCCGCCGCCGCTACTGGACCAGTCGGGGATGAAGCGCGCCGCCGCCGTGGAGGTCTTTGGTGAGCGGAACGGGCCACCGTGGAGGTGCTTGTTGGAGGGGAACGCGCCGTCGCCGGCGAGCTCGAGGGGAGAGGACACACGAGCACCGCCGCCTTTGTCGCCCCGCTCCACATGCTAGCCACCGACACGCCATGCCGCCGTGGGGATGAGGAGGAGGACGCGCCGGGCCGCCGGCCGGGCACCGCCACCGCCGGCCGCTCGCGCGCCCCGCCATGGAAGGCAGGAGATGTGAGGGGCGGCCATGAGAATGGCGGAGAGAGGTGAGGGGCTGAGAAGGGAGGAGAGGAGAGGTGAGGTGATTAGGGGCCTGGATCCGCCCGTGTTGGCGCTCAGCGTAGAGGAGAGGTGAGGAAGGGGGAGAGAGTCGGGCTCACGGCTGTTGGGTGCTGGGAATAGGGAAGGGTGGAGAGTGAGTTAGGGTTTGGGTCACGTTATATATACTGGGAGCTTGATATTGGGCCGAGATGGACTTTGCTGACCAGGTTTTTGGGCCTCATTTACCGTGGTTAATACAAAAAACACCACAGTTAATTGGGGCATTAACCGTGGTGGTTTTCTAAATAACTGCCACCATAAATCATTTCGAGGTGCTATGTAAAATCAAAACTGTAGTAGTGTGTGCCATTGATAATGGGCATTCGGCCGGGCGAGGCCCAATCGGACGCTTGACCTATAGTATTACCGTATCTAAAAGGTGTCTAAAAATACTAAAATTTGGCATCAAATCATAACATTGCAGTATTATGTTGCCATAACTTTTTCAAATCGTATTAACAATGTATTGTGCCTCTTTGCTTAAAATTTTCACAACTCCATACATCTCTCTCACAATTACGTAACTATGTGAGGGATATATCTATTTGCTAACAATGTATAATTCCACTTTGTTTAAATCGTTTGATTTTTTATACAAAGATTACACATCCAAATCATGTCGTCATGCAAGTTTGTAAAATTTTCTAACAAAGTTTTGATATTATTATATACTACCTCCATTCCAAATTATAAGACTTTCTGGCTTTTATAGATACATTTCCTTTACTTTGTATCTAGACATAGTGTATAACTAGATCCATAATAAAAGAAAAATGCATCCGGGAAAGCCGAAAAGTCTTATAATTTAGAATGGAGGGAATATCATCTTATGATAGTTTAGAGACAAAACTATAAATCATCTCTAGACAAAACTTCAATGAAATGTATGATCCAAAATAACATTTTATGATTTTTTTTCAATCTAACTAGAGGTACATGCAGTTCAATTTGAAAATACTTTTAACAAGGACACACAAATTCATTTTAAACTATAGACAATCATAAATCTATTTGAAAATTTCTAAAACTCCTACACAATAGCATATATATTGGTTTTGCTTTTAAAAAGTTTTCTTTTATGAAATAATTTCATGGTTGATTAACAGGGTGTCTTATCTATTTATTCCATAATAGAAAAAATAAATGATAAATCATTGTTGACATTATAGAGGGCAAAATAATTTTTGTAATTGGCCCATTAATAGTTTGGCCCATCACAACCCACATTATAGCAGACTTGATTTTCACCATTGGATCACATTGAGCGGCTGATCCCCAATCCACCGTCCGAATCTCCAAAACACTGTGGGCATTGCACACAACAGTCCCCCCCATTGACCACACACTACTCCCGCACTGTAGTTCATCCGCGGACCCTTGTCCCATCGGGCAAGGTGGCAACACCACGTCGAGCGCACACACCCCTCCTCCCTCACGCCCGCACTCGCTGTTGACGGCCCTTAACGCACATTTATACAGCCAATATCTTTATGAAATAGGATAAAGATGATTACCAAACTGTAGAATAGGGGTTACAACTAATCAGTTCCACGAGTTTTGGTAGTTTATCCTTTTCAGGTGAGCATTCATGAAAAGCATGGAAATGTGACTAGAATATACAATTACAAAGTATATTTCTATCATACACAAGGGCTTAGAGGAGTGAGGCTCGTCATCAAGCCACTCAGAGCCCAAGAAGAAAAGGCCCAAATCGAGTTTGGGCCAAGTTTGGACTGCAGGTCCACTCACGGAGTATTTTGGGCATAACTTCTTCTTAGAACTCGGTTTTGAAGACCACCCACCGTTGGAAAGCTAACGACGAGGCCTACGTGCTCCCAAAATCTCAGCCCAAACGTAGGAAATTTGGGTCGGACCAGACCCACCACTCCGGCCGGACCGGCACCAAGCCTGTTCGGCCCCATCTTTGGTCAGTTGTCAGATACCGCCTCCCTCAGGTCGGTTTTGGGGGTGCTTTCCTGATTCAATGACCCTAGAAGGTAGTATTGATGTTGGTTTGGTACCTTCCAAGTGGGGAGGGACATTTTCTATGGAGCCCCCCTCTCCTCTACCTATAAAAGGAGATGCTCTCCCCCCTCGTTCACAACAACACTACAAGGATCAAGAGCTCCACTTCTACCATTTGCACTTCCACTCCAAAGGGCTATGCCCTAGTAGCTATAGAGTTGAGTAGTGGAGAGATCTGAGGGAGAGAGCGGGGAAGTGCCGGACTTGTCATGTCTCCCTAAGCTTGTACCTCTTTGGGCATCTACTTGGCGCCTTAGCGGGATCCTAGCTAAGTAAGTGTTCATGGTTCATATAGCCTTTTATGTCCATTGTTCATTAAGCTTTACATTGTTTAAAAATACTTGTCATTCATTGACACTTTGTCATAAACGCATCGTTTTTATGACTAAAAAGTGCTTTGGCATATGAAAGTTGTCATAGAAGGCCCAATTTCTTGCAGTGTTAGTTGCGCTTTACCTTTACTTGTTTGCGGGTTCGCCGTCCGTTCCCATGGCGGATGCTCTAGTAGAGGACTCGATAAAGATGGATGTTCTGTATGAAGCTAGAGTAGTAGTCAATAGCGTAGATGTGGTGTCTAGGCTATGGGCTGCCTTCGTTTGTTGTTTAGCCTATGGTTGTGAGGTAGACGATAGGTGGTGACAGCCCTGTTCGACCCCCGTACTGCTCCACGTCCGGCTAGAGAGTAGAGCTGGAGGCCGTCATCACCTGGTAGACCAGGTGCGATCCGGTGCCTGAAGTGAGCAAGTAGAAGTAGAGTATCCGCTATCCTTAAGACATAAGAGCTATAGGAATCCATCTCTACCCTTGTGTTGCCCTTGGACGAATTAGCTAGAAGAGAATACCGCCATTCCTTGTAGAAATACGATACCACGAATACTTCGAAAGTGAAGGCTACAACAGTAATTCCGTGCACTTGCGGACTATTCTGCTTACGCTAAGAAATACCAACAAGCTTTCTGGCGCCGCTGCTGGAGAACGGTTGCTATCTTCTTCGAACCTAGTTCGCCCTCGTATCTTTAAAAAAAACAAAACAGTTATTTATTTTTCTTTTTTACATCATGAAGCCAACTTTAAAATCCAATCTTTCTACTTCAAAGGGGAGTTCACAGAGCCACCGTCTTTTCCAAATCAAAAGATTCATCGGCCATGAACACCACCCGGGCTTAAAAGCCTATGTTCGGGCACAACCCTTCTCAGGGTTTGTTAATAAAGATCCTTTTAACCACCTACAAGTGTTCGAGGAGATATGTTCATGCCTAAGCATTCCTATGGTGACACAATAAATTCTCAAGTGGAAGTTGTTTCCATTCTCCCTCGAAGGGAGGGTGGAACAATGTTTCACTAATGTTGTAGGAAGTATGAATGGGGATTTGAAGGAACCTAAAGACAATTTTTGTCTTGCATTCTTCCCCATGTCCCGTATCAACTCCCTACCAAGGGCAATCCTAGATTTCGAGCAGAATGAGAAGGAATTCATAGGTGCAGTCTGGGCTATGTTTTCAAAGTTAATATATGCTAGCCCAGACTTGCCATTACTCGATATTGTGCTTTCGCATCTCTTTTGCTCGGGTCTTGACATAGACGCTGCCCTATGCCTTGACATGACCGCTGGAGGGTCGTTTACACATAGAACTACGACGGAACAAAGGAAAATCCTTGATCACAACCTAAAGAAGAATTTGTCTCCCGTCGTAAAACCCAAACCCTTCCAAAACAAGGGCATGTCCAGCTTTGAGAATCCATAATCAGTTGAATCCATACCTCTAACATCCTTAGGGTTTGTGCGTTAAGACCTTGCCCGAACCGCGAACACCAAAGGAAAGAATAATTCATCCTTCGAAGTTCTCGATTGAATTTGAGGATTATGGAAATACCTCGAACCTCTAATGGCACAAAAACCAAACAATGAACAAAGTCTTCCTAAGAGCTAAACCGTTAAGGAAATGGCTAATGGAAGTGAAACGTTCTTCTGACGCAGTTCAGATGCTTCACCTTCCAACACTATTACTTGTTCGTTAAAGGGAACATCTGTGGAGGCCCTACACAACCTCACAGTCAGGACTAATATCATGTCACAATTCTCAGCAGAAGCCCTTTTGGGAAACATACAGCTAGTCCCAACTGACAAACTCTTCAAAAGTCTATCAGGGCTTATCTTTCAGTGTTGTGGGATCGTAAGGGACGTGCCTTTGGAAATTAACAAAACTGATGAGGTCCTCTTGGAGATCCATATCTTTCCCATCCTCGAGTTCAAACTTCTACTAGGCTACCCACTCGAAGATCTTGTTCACGAAAAACTTTCTCATGGGAGACTTGATGAAAAGTTGGGAGAAGTTGCCCATGCCACTCCAAACCCACACCCCAAAAGTCTAGTGGCAAAGCAACATCCCAATAGTCAAGTTGTGACTCTCAAATCAGATTTAGACGAACACGAAGAAGCAGAATCTGATGGACAGGAAGATTCAGTGGAGATAGGTGCATTACTCACTGTGATGGAGGAACCCACATGTTTTAGAGAAGCTGTTGAGGACCCAAACTGGGTGCAAGACATGGATAGTGAAATGCAATCAATTTGCAAGAATGGAACATGGGATCTTGCCATACTACCAGCTGGGCAGAAGCCAATTGGGCTTAAATGGGTATATAAGCTCAGGAAGAATGCAGAGGCAGACACTACAAGAGAAACCCCCATGTAACAACAGATACCTAGCAACGTTTAATCTATCCGTTCCGGGCAACGTAGCAGCGACACATGACAAATGTTGCTGTATCTTAAGTGTTGCTGCGCGCACCTGCTATATTAAGTGTTGCTGGGCGCCGTCGCTCAGGCTATGAAGTCCACCTGCTATATTTAGCTCCCCTGATGTCGTTTGGACTCCGGTTGCAACTTTTTTTTTTTTCCTTCCGCCACCGTAGGGTAAAAATAAAATAAAATTACTAATTGCAAGGAGATTCGAAAGGCAGACCTCTTACTCGCCTTCTATCGACGCTGACCAAGTGAGTTGAACAAGGTTTTGTTAAACTCTGATTCACTAACATTTTTTATGCTTTGATGAACAGATGTCAGCAGGACATAACCCTATTCGTGCTTTGCCCAGGGTGTACACAGCCTAACTAAATCGGCCGCCGCCGCCCCTCTGCGTCGTAGTACCCAGATCGCCTCCCAAATCCCCGTCCGGTCATCCTGTCCGTGCCGCGTCGCCCCATCCTCGATCTCCCATGTCCTTGGTGGCTCCGTGCAAGTTGGGCGATACACACCGGCGGACGTGGCCATCGGCGACACAACGACTGCAGGAGCTGAGCAGCAGGCCAGTAGGTATGTATTGAAATTCTCCAACTACTTAGGCCAATTAGCCTGCAAACCGCACCCTCTTTTTTCATTGAGATTGTGCAATTTGACCCTGATTCATGATCTGCGAGTACTCCATTCAATAAATTAAATCGAAATCAAGGGTCATGCTTGCCCGCACTGACTTGACTATTGTGTCCTGCTAGCTCTTTACTGAAGTGGAGCAGTAGTGTTAGAATTCAGTCACGGCATGATGCTCACGTTGTTGTATGTGATTATTAGCGTTGAAAGCAATAGAATATTTAGCACGGATGTATCTAAACCTAGTAGTATGTTTTTTTTTTTTAAGTTTAGTACATATGTGATTTGGTAAACTGGTGCTAAAACTAAAAGTTGGATCAGTCTGCTAACTGGAAGTGAAATTTGCTACACACCAGCTAGACTCATTTTCGGAAACTGAAATATGTATGATTTGGTAATCTCATTTTCTGCTCTAGCTAGAGTAGTCCGCTAATTATCTGACGGGAACTAAAATAGCAATCTTCCTCTCTTGAAGGTAGAAATCTTCTTTCCTTTTGGCTAACATTTGTCTGGTTTATAATTTTTCTGATTTTTATTGCCTTAAGAAAAATAGTTGTGATAATGTAACCTAAAAGGGATCCGAATTATATGATTTTAAATAAATATGAACTTACAGAAGCTATTTATCTATTTATACAGAAAGAGCTTTTTATGGTTTCACAATGGATTTAAAGATCATCAAGGTTCTTTTTGGGCTGTCCTAAAGGTTCTACTCGGTACTTAGCTGGTGTAGAAGGATTTGTTGAATTTGCATTTAAAAAATAAGCCTGAAGATACCAAGATTTATTGTCCATGTCATGAATGCGTGCATACTAGTCTCCTATCCAGGGATGAAATATATGAACATTTGGTCTGCAATGGGATACTTGAGAATTATGAACAATGGGATTTTCATAGTGACCCTTCAGTGCATGAAGGATGGGATTCTCATGGAGACTCTTCAGTGCAGCACACCGTTGATCAACAACCACAATCTCAGAATGAAGAGAGGCATGGTAACATGACACAGCTGCTTCATGATGCATTTTCTCACATGTATGATGACATACCTATGACAGATGCTGCAAATCTTCCAAGTCCACCGGTTAGCAGGCCAAATTTAGAAGCAGAAGAGTTCTATAAATTGGTTGAAGATTCAGAAAAGCCTTTATGGGAAGGATGTGATTTGACGCACCTAACTTTACTTGTGCTTTTGTTCAATGTAAAGTCCATGAACAAATGGTCAGATAAATCATTAGGTGATCTACTTGGTATTTTGCAGAAGGCTATTCCAAATGGAAAGGAACTGCCCAAAAATTTTTATGAGGCTAAGAAAATTATTTCCAAATTTGGCTTGGGCTATGAAAGTATTCATGCGTGCCCAAATGATTGTGAACTATTTTGGAAAGACAAGGAAAATGATGATTTTTGCTGAAAGTGCAAGGCTTCTAGGTGGAAAGGTAAGGAACCTGAAACCACACTAACAAAGAAGCAAAGAAGAAAAGCAACGCCTTGTAAAGTATTAAGATACTTTCCTGTTAAAGACAGGCTAAAGAGACTATTTATGTGCAAAGAAACAGCACCTCTCCTAAGATGGCATGATGAAGAGCGCATCAAGGATGGTGCACTCCGGCATCCAGCCGACTCCCGAGCATGGACAGACTTTGATGAAAAGTTTCCACAAATTAAGTCAGATCCACGGAATATTCGATTTGGCTTAGCTACCGATGGATTTAATCCATATGGGATGCTGAGTTCTAGATATAGTTGTTGGCCAGTTGTTTTGGTAATATGTAACTTACCTCCATGGTTTTGCATGAAAGAGGATTATCTAATGTTGTCTTTAATAATTCCTGGTTCTACTAGTCCTGGGGACAAACTTCATGTGTACCTTCAACCACTTTTGGAGGACCTAATAGATTTATTTCTACATGGTATGCCAACATATGATGCATCAAGAAACGAAACTTTTGATTTGAGAGCAGCAGTGCTAATGACCATTAGTGACCTACCAGGCTTGGGAATGCTTGCTTCTCATAAGGTTCACGGAAATTTTGCATGTCCACCTTGTGGTGAAAATGTATGGTACAAACGTCTGAAGCATGGTAAGAAAAGTTGTTTTATGGGTACTCGTCAATTTCTTCCTCTTGACCATCCTTTTCGTTTGGATAAGAATTCATTTGATGGAACAGTGGAGCTTCGAACAGCGCCACAAACTTATTATGACCGTCCAATTTTGGATGAAATCACTGCATTAGGTAATTTCAAGGACTCCAAAACTTATAAGTCATTGAGTAGTCTTTTCACATTGCCTTACTGGGATGACAATATTCTTCGATATAATCTTGATGTGATGCATATAGAGAAGAATGTGTTTGAAAAAAATTGGTATGGTACACTATCTGGTTTAGAAGAAAAGTCAAAAGATAATTTACAAGCTCGTAAAGACCTCAAAGAGATGAACATTAGGGAGGACCTCCACCCACAAGAACAACCTTCAGGCAAGTTCTACTTGCCACCTGCAAGGTTTGCTATGTCTAAAACTGAGAGACAACAATTTTGTAAAGTGCTTCGAGGCATAAAAGTTCCTGATGGATACTCTGGAAACATATCAAAATCTGTAAATTGTGCTGAAGGAAAACTTATTGGTCTCAAAACACATGACTGCCATGTTCTACTTCAACAGCTGATGCCTATTGCTCTAAGGGGCATTATTCCAGATGATATCACAGCAGTAATGATTGAGTTGTCTGCTTATTTTAGAGGAATATGTTCAAAAGTGCTTCGTTTGGATGACCTTGACCGCTTGGAAGAATCAATTAAAGTTACACTATGCAAAATGGAGATGATATTTCCTCCTGGGTTTTTTACAGTTATGGTTCACCTAGTAGTACATTTAGCAACTGAATGTAAGTTGGGTGGACCAGTTTGTTATCGATGGATGTACTTCATTGAAAGGTACTGATTCTTACTAATACCACTTCATTGTTTGGATCATTTATTATATGTATACTAAATTGATGCTTTTCCATATGTTGCAGGTACCTATGTAAATTGAAATCATATGTTCGCAATAAAAAAGCTCATCCGAGGCTTCAATGGCGAATTCATTTTTTGGCAGATGAGTGTATGGTTTTTTGTTCTAGGTACCTGGAAGGTTTCTCCACAAAGCATAACAAGCCATCAAGGAATGATGAGAACCAGGATAATCATGAATCTGACTTATATGGACAAGATTCCTCTTTGTTTCCTCGTACAGGAAAACCATTGGGAAGACCATCCAGTTTTATTTTATCTGATCTAGAGAAACTACAAGCACATAGATATGTACTATTCAATTGCGAAGCTGTCATTCCGTACTTGAAGTAAGTGTTACCGACACCTATCAGCATATTACATATGTTCCTTTAAAACTGAATCCGTGATAATTTCCATTTTAGAGAGCATGCTGCTGATCTCAAAAGAAGAAATCGTCATCGCCGTCTGTCTTTGAAACAAATTGAGAATATACAGCATAAAGAGTTTCCTAACTGGTTCAGACAACATGTAGGTATCATGGTTTATTTTGCCTAAAAAAAAAAAAAAAAAAAAAAAAGAGGAAAATTGACTTGACTATGTTTTGTGATGATACAGATCATGCAGTTGGAGCAAAAAAATGGGAGCGATAGCATCGATGAGGACATTAGATGGCTGGCTCGCGGCCCATTAGATGCAGCAAGAAGACACCGAGCCTTTAACATTCGTGGTTTCAGATTTAGAGCCAAATGTTATGACAAGGCGACACAAAATAGTGGAGTCGTCGTGACTGCAAAAACATCAAGTTATTCTTCTAGAGGTGATACTAACCCTATCCTTGGAGATGTTACCTACTACGGAAGGATAATTAATATTGTTGAGTTAGACTACTATGGAAGATTCCCAGTGGATCTGTTTAAATGTGAATGGGTTGATGTCACTCAAGGAAAGGATGTGACAACAGATAAGTTTGGATATACGCTTGTGAATTTCTCAGAGCAAATTCACAAGGGTGATAGGATTGAGCATGAGCCTTTTGTGTTTGCCAATCAAGTTGACCAAGTGTTCTATGTCGAAGATGACCATAACCACCCAGGATGGTCAGTTGCATTGAAGATGAAGCCTAGAGATGTATTTGAAATGGGAGAAGAATGGAATGATGTAGAATGTGAACCTTATCATGTCAGTACTCTTGAGGACCTTTTCTCTAATTCACATAATAGTCGTTCATGGACTAGAAGAGATGTAGAGGGTACTACTGTAGAGGAAAAAAAAAAAAATGCAGATGCTAGTAGAAGTTCTGATGAAGAAGATTAATAGCTCAACAAAATTAAAGGTTAGATATTTTTTTTTTTTTTTTGTATTGTTCAATATTGTATAGTTGTACTAAGATTACGTACCAGCTGACAAGATTATTTAATTGTTTTTATTATTCAGGTCATGGTCCAGAAACCAACATCATCGCTGCAATGCACGAACATCTTGAGCTGTTTACCAAGTTGGAATTTTGTTTATTCCTCTTACAAAACTTCAATAAACTTGAGTTTCAGTGTTTGACAATTTTAGACTTGAGAATTCAAAATATAATTGTATGCAGTCGCAAGTTGTATTGTGTCGCCAAAACAGAGATCACATTTGAAATTTGATATTTTAGAATATAATTGTTTATATGTTCGTGAAAATTGAATTGGCAACAGGCCCATCATATCTCTTAGAAGAAAATATATGGAAAAAAACTTCAAAAATATTAAAACTTTAAACGAATAAGGCTGAAATCAAATTCCTACAGGTGGGCCACAGATTTAAAGATCATGAACGTTCTTTTTGTGCTGTCCTAAAGAAAAGCTGTAAGACTGAATTCAATTGGCTAGCTACATGTCGCCATAGCTTAGGTGCGATTTGTTTAAAAAAATATACCTTTCGAGATCTGATTTCTAATGAAACAAAAAAGACAGATTGCTTAGGTTCGATTTCTTAAAACAAAGCACCTTTCGAGATTTAATTTCCAGAAACACAAAAGAAACAATGTTCTGTTAGGATTTGAACCCACACCCCAAACAAACTAAACAGCTCTCTACCATTACACTACACAAGAATTGAGCATACGTGGAAAATCAAGAACTTGAATACAAGTTTTGTTTTCTTTTTAATCTCTAGTTAAAACTTGTAACAAGTATTTCTGCGACATTCTAACTCTAAATTTGGTGATTTTTTTCCTAAATTTTTCTGAAATCATGTTCTATCAAATAATTATGTTCACTTGAGTCATCCCATATAGAGTTTATGAAACTATTTGAGAGACTAGTGATTTTTAAACTACACTTTCCGAACACTTCCTCACATGCAAAAATGACCTAAATATCAAATGTAGCTCTCGGTGAGTTATGAATTTTTAGTATTTGTGACTTTTCAAATCAAGGTCGTCTAAGGCTTCGAAAACTCGTTCGAGCCGTAAAAAATTCAAAATTCAAAATTCGAGGCATCAAAACATTGAAAAATGAAAAGTGGGCTCTAATACGAAATGTAGATCTTGAAAACCATGGTCAAACGGAGCACTAAATGGCCTCGGCTGAAAAAAATTTTGAATACAAGGATGTTAGAACTCATCAAGATCTACATTCCATATATAGGTCATTTTTGCATTTGAGAAAGTGTTAGTGAACGCTAGTCGCAAAACCATATATCTCATATAGAGTTTAAGAAACTCTGTGGGAGACTAGTGGATTTTGAACTACACTTTTCGAACACTTCCTCAGATGCAAAAATGACCTAAATACCAAATGTAGATCTCGATGAGTTATGAATTTTTGGTATTGATGACTTTTCAAATCGAGGCCGTCTAGGTCCTCGAAAACTTCGTCCCAGAGTCGTAAAAAATTTAAAATTCAAATTTCGAGGCCGCAAAAACCGAAAAACATGAAAAGTTGACTCTAATACCAAATGTAGATCTTGAAGAGCTCTACAAAACATGTATTTATGACTTTTCGATTTGAGACCATCGGGGTTTCGAAAACTGGCCCCAAGGTGTCATTTTTAAAATGTTTGACTTGGTCAAACCATGGTCAAAGGGAGCACTAAATGGCCTCGGCTGAAAAAATTTTTGAATATAAGGGTGTTAGAACTCATCAAGATCTAAATTCCATATATAGGTCATTTTTGCATTTGAGAAAGTGTTAGTGAGCGCTAGTCGCAAAACCATATATCTCATATAGAGTTTAAGAAACTCGTGGGAGACTAGTGGATTTTGAACTACACTTTTCGAACACTTCCTCAGATGCAAAAATGACATAAATACCAAATGTAGATCTCGATGAGTTATGAATTTTTGGTATTGATGACTTTTCAAATCGAGGCCGTCTAGGTCCTCGAAAACTCTTCCGTAGTCGTAAAAAATTTAAAATTCAAATTTCGAGGGCCGCAAAACTTCGAAACATGAAAAGTTGACTCTAATACCAAATGTAGATCTTGAAGAGCTCTACAAAACACGTATTTATGACTTTTTCGATTTGAGACCATCTGGGATTTGAGATCTTGAAGAGCACTATAAAGTAATATAGTTGGCCATATGAAATTGATCTCATGAGTTATATGAAATAAATTTCAATTATGTGTTAACGTTAATATTAAAAATAATATCATTACTTCAAATAAACTAATTTGTCACATATTATTAGTATTATCACAAAACCAATATACGTAGACTTTTTAATTTTCCTTCCTCAAAAATTGACTAAAATTATATCCCGCCAAAACTAATTTGTCACATTCGGTTCCCTCCTTAAAATATTGACTGAAATTATTTCCCACCAAATTTTCCTCTCCCGCAAATGCATTTGCCGCTCTTTAGCAGTTGCGCGCGGGACGTGACTCAGTCAATCTAATCTGGTGGAGAAAACTCGAAGGCCATCTATTCTCATTTCCTCAACTGACCGAAGCTCCTAGGTCTGCGTGGCGGCGGCTCCCTTCCCTCCGGTTCATCTCCGGCCACAAGGCCACCATCGAAGGCAGGCAAGTCTCATCACGTTGTTTCTGAAGGCAAGGCCATCTCCTTACTGGATTCTTCTCCCGCTCACCTCGCCTTGTACATGTTCTCACTAGTGCAGCGACCAGACGGCTGTACGACCGCCGCCGCATCCCTGCGGCATCTGCCCAGGTTGTCGTCGGGCCCTTCACCAGTGACGAGCACCCACAGGTATGCCCACTCTTTCTCCCCGCCGGCCTGCGCGAATCCATGCGCCCAAATCCCTCCCCACTTTCTCGTTCTCTCAACTTTTGTCAGTTTGGGTTCCTGTCTGGCCGAGAAGGCGACAGCCTGCATCTCTGGCTATTCTCCAACTAATACGGTAGTTGTTTGACTTGGTTCAGATCAGCGTCCGAACTCTTGAATCAGAGTTCATTTGGTAATATATCCCCATCAGTCGTATGTTAATTCTTCAAGAAATCAAATGCCCCATGAACAATATCAAAACCTCCGGATTTGCCATGTCAAAACCTCCCTCGAGATGAACAAATCAGATTCCAGGAGGAAAACGTATTTGACAAAAGATAAGTAAGCAGGCAATCTGACTGATAACACTTATGATACTAAGAGATTAAAATAGATAAGTAGCTTTCATGATATTTCCCTTTTGACTTGCATGGTTGCACCCATAATTTTATCTGTCAAAGTAAATGATTCTGTGACTGAATTTTTCCTTTTTTCTTCACTATATGTATACCGTTCTTGGCTACTGCTTCTGTCAAAGTAAATGCAATTGCAGGCTTGCAGCTCTCCTTCACTATTTAGTCTGAATATTGTTATTATTCTAGTACACTTGTTTTTTATTTGAGAATTATCCTATGCTTTATTCTTATTTTTCTATTGGTGCTAATTTTTATTTAGATTCTGCATTGTGGTACCATGGCAGTGGATATGTGGACCATAAATCTTCTATGCGATGGTGCAAATGAAGGAGACAAACATGTGCAGATGAAAATGGATAGAGATGAGATATGCTACTTCAACCTGATTGAATTGATTGGGCATTATGGGTACACATCAGTTGACTATATATACTACAGAAGGAAAGATGGCCTTGTTGCAATAGAACAAGATCCTCAGGTCATGGACATGCTTAAGGAGTGTGAGAGCCAAAAGATGTTTAGCTTGTTTGTGACAAAGCAGAGACTGGCCACATTAGCGCCTACCATTTCCAACAAAGAACCATCCAATTCAAACAAAGAACCATCCAATTCTAAACCAAATAAAACTAAAGGTATTATAATGAACATATAATTCACTCTTCTAAATTTACTATAAGCACTGGCCAGTTTAGTTGGAGCTGCTGAAACTGTTGTGGGTAACATCTTGATTCCAAACATCCATGGGATATGTATATAGAAAAGCATAGGTTGCTGCAGGACTTGGGTCCTGCAATACAACATGTCTACTTAACTAATATTAGTAACATTCTACTCTAATTCATGTTGTGCAGCGGCTATGACAAGGGGTAGAAGGAAACAAATAATTCAAAGCCATGATGAATATTTGTCAGAAGAGCATACTCGGCAGGAGAGCCATGGACAAAATACTAAGGCATCTGAACTCCATTCAAGTGCTACAGGAGATCAGATAGATGGTGATGCTGATATCGAGGTTAATTTCCATGGTACTTACTAACCTACTGAAATTTTTTTGTTACTACCAGATTGTGTTATCTATTTATCATTGAATTTTTTGTGCTATGTAACACTACATAGATGAAACTGAGGATAGAGTAAAGCGTGGAAAGACAAAACTGAAAGATATTTGGAACCTTCCAAAAGGTCAGAGAATCGTGGTTAGATGCAATGAGTTGGATCAACCAATTGGAGTAGAGGCTGGGTTTCTAGGAAAATTTCTTGGCATGGTGGCTAGGAACGGTTGCTTGTGTAGCTTGAGCTACAAGGATTGGAGACTTCTAATAGGAAAGAAAGAAAAAAACACTGACGAACAAAAAAATAAGAAGGACATACTTAAGCAAGTGAAGGTACGTAGTTCAGCTAGGCATTGTATAACCTTGTTGGTAAAATTTGATAATTTACTTTCATTTTTTACTTATGTCTTTTGTTATTGGCATATACAGATGAGATTCCTGTACCCTTCTCGCATGGAAAAATGGATACTTCGAACCATTGGAGAGAGATGGAGGCAGCACAAGTCTAATCTGAAATCAAGATATTTTGATGAGCATAAGAGCACAAAAGCTAACCATAGTAATGTTCCTGACGGTATATTTGATGATCAGTGGATTGCGCTTGTTGATAATTGGACGACACAAAAAGCACTGGTACATGGATATCTTTGGGTTTATATTTATGTGCTTTCCATCCCCAGTAGATTTTGTAAACATTTATGGAACCTAAATGCTTTTCTCTATCTCATCATTATATGATAGGATATAAGTAAGAAAAACAGAGTAAACTGTACAAAGAAGAAGTCAACTCATACAGCTGGAACAAAGAGTTTTGCTCGAAACAGGGAGGAGTTGGTAAATTCTTTTACAACTCAAACTGTACTCTTGGAACATCTATATGCTAATGACAATTAAGTTCTTTATATCTATTTTTTCATGTTCACAGAGGGAAAAAGATCCTGAAAAGAAATACCCTCACAGGGCTGTTTTGTATATCCATACACACCAGACTACAACTGAGAAGGACACAAATGCACATGTGGTATGTAATTTGTGAATGCTTCATCTTTGATTGTTTACATCAGTAATTTTTCATGTTAGTTTAATTCATATTGGTGCTATGCATAGGAGGATTTGAAGGAACTTATAGAGCAACAGCCATGTTTAGCGGAGACCAGTCAAGGAAAGGTTGCATGGAAAGGAGATGCACTTAGTAAAATATTAGGAGAAGAAAAGCCTGGCCATGTGCATGGCTTGGGACTTGTTCCAAATCCTAATCAAGTGTTTGATGTATCTACTTCAAAGCGCCTCAAGAATGTAAATTTGACATCACTAGATGAAACATCAAGTGAAGATGTAGTATCTTTGAGACTTGAATTGGAGAAGCTTGGGCAGCGTGTCCGGAATCAAGATGCCACTATACTACAGCTGCAAAAACATATCCCACAGTTAAATTTTATAAAATTCAATTCTAAGCATTTTTTACACTAACCTTCTTATTCCTTGACATAGGGATGCTTAGATGATCATGTCTATGCACCTAAAGATGGCTATTGTGCTGATGTGTCAAATACGAAACGAAAAGTACGTACCCCTCTGAAAATTTGACAAGAAAAACATTCTACTGTAAATTTCATTTTTGAAATAGATGGTTCTAATTTGTAGTCATTTGTCTATCAACAGCGAGTATTTAGTGACCCTCAAGATCACGGCATGGATGGACAACGAGTATATAGTGACCCTCAGGAGGATACAATGGTAGAATTGAATTGGATTTTGCATACGAGATTTATGTCGAAGATTTATTTGTTTCATTTCACTGCAGGATGGGCAAGCTGAGAATGTGGAGGATGATGACCAGCAGCCACATTACAAATACCATAGCCTTGTAGAGAAGGTATGCACACTAATATGGATGTGAGCTTTTTAGTATGTTTGGCACTGGAAAGCTAGTAATGGTTGTCGCCTCAACTAGAATTTTATGCTGTCAATTAACAGTGGCCTGTGCCTTGCACTTGCAGAGGCAGAATATTATGAAGCAGAGAAAAGTAGATGTTCTTAGCTCAAAGAAACAGGTAAGGAAGCTGTTTTTCTAGTGATTAATCATTGTAAGGTATTTTAGTTAAAGATTCTTTTGGTTCCTCTATAAAGAAGGTGGCTGAGCACTCATGAAACCACAAATTTCGGCTTATCTACCCCAGCCACATTAATTATTAGCTTACAGGTATTCATGTATTAATGCATTCTTATAGGTAGAGCAAAATAATTATGTGGAGCGCGAGGATCTGCCGGCACATTACAAATATAATTGTACTAAAGATAAGGTTTGCACACCCAACTTAACACATGGATGCAAAGCAATATATTCTATTCATTTTACTGGATACTGTTATTGCCACTACTTTTCGACTTTCCTAAAATGTCTTTCTTTCTAGAACAAAGGCAGTATAGTACCGAATGACAGTATAGTGTTAAACTTTATCATATGTTTACTAAATGGATCATTTCTACTTGACCATTCCTTTCTGCAAATTGACTAGTAATTTCTATCTAATTCCAGGAAAAAACATACCCACAATGATGTTATGCTGAATAAAAGCAAGTGTACAAAGGAAATCAAGGTGTCGTCTAAATAAGTCTCTATTCTATGAAGTTTATCAAATGTTGTATTAAACTAGCATATATTACTGGTTGTGGCAAAGGAAACATCTGCTACTCCATCAAATTTTGAAGCAGCTCACTACCAAGTAAATATTATTTTAGCGATGATATTTTTGGTAGCTTATTTTCCACTTCTAAGTTATTTCTTTTGACTTGTTATCAACAGAACAAGATCTCAACAAGACCTAGTGCAACAGTACCTGCTATTGTATAAGACACCTCTCTTGAAACTTCATATTATCCTTTTCTTAATTGTTGTTACAGCTGGAGTCTAATAATCCCTGTATATACTTTGTAATGTGACAAATTATTTATACTATATATATATATATATATGATCAGTGTGCTTATTTCTGTGTTGGAAGTATGATTGCATCTTTCATTAAATTGTACATGGGTTATCTCTATTTTTTCTCAAAAATTAAATTATTATATGATATTAATAACCAAATGGTTTATTCCTTACAACACATATAAGTGTTGCAATAGACCAAATCTATATGTTACAACAAGCCATAGAGATTGTTCACCCATGATCTGTACAAACACATATAGGTGTTGCCGTAAGCCATCATTATGCGTTGCAACTTTGCAACGGTTACTAGCATAGGTTACCAACACATAAATAAGTGTTGCAATAGATCCTTGCAACGCCACTTTAGGCAACGCATATTGGATGCGTTGGTATAGACCCCACCAACGTATATATGGACTTTTAGCAACGTATATATCTTTGGGAGCTTGATATTGGGCCGAGATGGACTTTGCTGGCCAGGTTTCTGGGCCTCATTTACCGTGGTTAATACAAAAAACACCACAGTTAATTGGGGCATTAACCGTGATGGTTTTCTAAATAACTGCCACCATAAATCATTTCGAAGTGCTATGTAAAATCAAAACTGTAGTAGTGTGTGCCATTGATAATGGGCATTCGCCAGCGAGGCCCAATCGGACGTTTGACCTATAGTATTACCGTATCTAAAAAGGTGTCTAAAAATACTAAAATTTGGCATCAAATCATAACATTGCAGTATTATGTTGCCATAACTTTTTCAAATCGTATTAACAATGTATTGTGCCTCTTTGCTTAAAATTTTCACAACTCCATACATCTCTCTCACAATTACGTAACTATGTGAGGGATATATCTATTTGCTAACAATGTATAATTCCACTTTGTTTAAATCGTTTGATTTTTTATACAAAGATTACACATCCAAATCATGTCGTCATGCAAGTTTGTAAAATTTTCTAACAAAGTTTTGATATTATTATATACTACCTCCATTCCAAATTATAAGACTTTCTGGCTTTTATAGATACATTTCCTTTACTTTGTATCTAGACATAGTGTATAACTAGATCCATAATAAAGAAAATGCATCTAGAAAAGCCAGAAAGTCTTATAATTTAGAATGGAGGGAATATCATCTTATGATAGTTTAGAGACAAAACTATAAATCATCTCTAGACAAAACTTCAATGAAATGTATGATCCAAAATAACATTTTATGATTTTTTTTCAATCTAACTAGAGGTACATGCAGTTCAATTTGAAAATACTTTTAACAAGAACACACAAATTCATTTAAACTATAGACAATCATAAATCTATTTGAAAATTTCTAAAACTCCTACACAATAGCATATATATTGGTTTTTGCTTTTTAAAAATTTTCTTTTTATGAAATAATTTCATGGTTGATTAACAGGGTGTCTTATCTATTTATTCCATAATAGAAAAAATAAATGATAAATCATTGTTGACATTATAGAGGGCAAAATAATTTTGTAATTGGCCCATTAATAGTTTGGCCCATCACAACCCACATTATAGCAGACTCGATTTTCACCATTGGATCACATTGAACGGCTGATCCCCAATCCACCGTCCGAATCTCCAAAACACTGTGGGCATTGCACACAACAGTCCCCCCCATTGACCACACACTACTCCCCGCACTGTAGTTCATCCGTGCACACACATCCTCTGAACCACTGCTCCGCCATCGCCACCGCTGCCCCCATGTCTCCGCTCTACGTCTCCCCTCTGTAACACCCCTGATATTTGGCTCATCTTTTGCATTACATTCTAATTCATAAGCATGGCATAAGCATGGAATAAGTATCATCTTTTCATTTGAAGGTTTACTTTTTGTATTTTGCTTTGGTTCTTAGCTTAATGATGTGCTCTTAAAATGTTTTTCCTTGTTATGATTTGAATTTGTGGATCTTTAGAAATAGTTTAGAAATGCTTCATAGGTGTGTAGCTAAACTTGGTTTCTATTGAATTAGGACCACTGCATGTGTCTTATGGCTAAGTCTTTTTTTTTTGAACTTTTTTGGGTGTTTTCTTTAGGCTTTTCAAGTTATTTTCTTGGGTTGAGTGCTAAATAGACAACGTTCTATTTTTGTTAAGCTACAAATGTTGTTCAAGGAGCATGTCTTGAAAATGTCTAGAAAATGAGGTATCAAGTCAAAACAACAAGGTCACACTTGAAAATCCAAAGTAACTCTTGTTTTTGTTTAAGTATTAATGTTCTTGCTAATTTGATTGGTATTTCAAAATCCAGGCAGTTTTGTAACAAAGTATCTTTACAACATTTGTACAACTTTGCATGACTAACATTTTTCTCTTCTGTGACCTTTGGCTAATTCGGCTTAGGTTAGTGACAAAATGACAACTTTAGAGGGGGTTACCCCTGTCGGCAAGGCCAGGGCCGACAGGTCCCCTACGCCTTTGGCTGCCCGCTGCCGCGTGGCCGGACACACGCCCACGTGTGCGAGCGCCAGCTGCCGCGGACCCTTGTCCCATCGGGCAAGGTGGCAACACCACGTCGAGCGCGCACACCCCTCCTCTCTCACACCCGCACTCGCTGTTGACGGTCCTTAACGCACATTTATACCGCCAATATCTTTATGAAATAGGATAAAGATGATTACCAAACTGTAGAATAGGGGTTACAACTAATCAGTTCCACGAGTTTTGGTAGTTTATCCTTTTCAGGTGAGCATTCATGAAAAGCATGGAAATGTGACTAGAATATACAATTACAAAGTATATTTCTATCATACACAAGGGCTTAGAGGAGTGAGGCTCGTCATCAAGCCACTCAGAGCCCAAGAAGAAAAGGCCCAAATCGAGTTTGGGCCAAGTTTGGACTGCAGGTCCACTCTGGAGTATTTTGGGCATAACTTCTTCTTCCGAACTCGGTTTTCAGAAGACCACCCACCGTTGGAAAGCTAACGACGAGGCCTACGTGCTCCCAAAATCTCAGCCCAAACGTAGGAAATTTGGGTCGGGCTAGACCCACCACTCCGGCCGGACCGGCACCAAGCCTGTTCGGCCCCATCTTTGGTCAGTTGTCAGATACCGCCTCCCTCAGGTCGGTTTTGGGGGTGCTTTCTTGATTCAATGACCCTAGAAGGCAGTATTGATGTCAGTTTGGTACCTTCCAAGTGGGGAGGGACATTTTCTATGGAGCCCCCCTCTCCTCTACCTATAAAAGGAGATGCTCTCCCCCCTCGTTCACAACAACACTACAAGGATCAAGAGCTCCACTTCTACCATTTGCACTTCCACTCCAAAGGGCTATGCCCTAGTAGCTATAGAGTTGAGTAGTGGAGAGATCTGAGGGAGAGAGCGGGGAAGTGCCGGACTTGTCGTGTCTCCCTAAGCTTGTACCTCTTTGGGCATCTACTTGGCGCCTTAGCGGGATCCTAGCTAAGTAAGTGTTCATGGTTCATATAGCCTTCTATGTCCATTGTTCATTAAGCTTTACATTGTTTAAAAATACTTGTCATTCATTGAAACTTTGTCATAAACGCATAGTTTTTATGACTAAAAAGTGCTTTGGCATATGAAAGTTGTCATAGAAGGCCCAATTTCTTGCAGTGTTAGTTGCGCTTTACCTTTACTTGTTTGCGGGTTCGCCGTCCGTTCCCATGGCGGATGCTTTAGTAGAGGACTCCTGATAAAGATGGACGTTCTTGTATGAAGCTAGAGTAGTAGTCAATAGCATAGATGTGGTGTCTAGGCTATGGGCTGACTTCGTTTGTTGTTTAGCCTATGGTTGTGAGGTAGACGATAGGTGGTGACAGCCCTGTTCGACCCCCGTACTGCTCCACGTCCGGCTAGAGAGTAGAGCTGGAGGCCGTCATCACCTGGTAGACCAGGTGCGATCCGGTGCCCGAAGTGAGCAAGTAGAAGTAGAGTATCCGCTATCCTTAAGACATAAGAGCTATAGGAATCCATCTCTACCCTTGTGTTGCCCTTGGATGAATTAGCTAGAAGAGAATACCGCCATTCCTTGTAGAAATACGATACCCTGAATACTTCCGAGTGAAGGCTACAACAGTAATTCCGTGCACTTGCGGACTATTCTGCTTACGCTAAGAAATACCAACAAGCTTTCTGGCGCCGCTGCTGGAGAATGGTTGCTATCTTCTTCGAACCTAGTTCGCCCTCGTATCTTTAAAGAAAACAAAACAGTTATTTCTTTTTCTTTTTTACATCATGAAGCCAACTTTAAAGTCCAATCTTTCTACTTCAAAGGGGAAGTTCACAGAGCCACTGTCTTTTTCCAAATCAAAAGATTCATCTGGCCATGAACACCACCTAGGCTTAAAAGCCTATGTTCGAGCACAACCCTTCTCAGGGTTTGTTAATAAAGATCCTTTTAACCACCTACAAGTGTTCGAGGAGATATGTTCATGCCTAAGCGTTCCTATGGTGACACAATAAATTCTCAAGTGGAAGTTGTTTCCATTCTCCCTCGAAGGGAGGGTGGAACAATGTTTCACTAATGTTGTAGGAAGTATGAATGGGGATTTGAAGGAACCTAAAGACAATTTTTGTTTGCATTCTTCCCCATGTCCCGTATCAACTCCCTACCATGGGCAATCCTAGATTTCGAGCAGAATGAGAAGGAATTCATAGGTGCAGTCTGGGCTATGTTTTCAAAGTTAATATATGCTAGCCCAGACTTGCCATTACTCGATATTGTGCTTTCGCATCTCTTTTGCTCGGGTCTTGACATAGACGCTGCCCTATGCCTTGACATGACCGCTGGAGGGTCGTTTACACATAGAACTACGACGGAACAAAGGAAAATCCTTGACCACAACCTAAAGAAGAATTTGTCTCCCGTCGTAAAACCCAAACCCTTCCAAAACAAGGGCATGTCCAGCTTTGAGAATCCATAATCAGTTGAATCCATACCTCTAACATCCTTAGGTTTGTCTGTTAAGACCTTGCCCAAACCGCGAACACCAAAGGAAAGAATAATTCATCCTTCGAAGTTCTCGATTGAATTTGAGGATTATGGAAATACCTCGAACCTCTAATGGCACAAAAACCAAACAATGAACAAAGTCTTCCTAAGAGCTAAACCATTAAGGAAATGGCTAATGGAAGTGAAACGTTCTTCTGACGCAATTCAGATTCTTCACCTTCCAACACTATTACTTGTTCGTTAAAGGGAACATCTGTGGAGGCCCTACACAACCTCACAGTCGAGGACTAATATCATGTCACAATTCTCGCCAGAAGCCCTTTTTGGGAAACATACGCCTAGTCCCAACCGACAAACTCTTCAAAAGTCTATCGGGGCTTATCTTTCAGGTGTTGTGGGATCGTAAGGGACGTCCCTTTGAAATTAACAAAACTGATGAGGTCCTCTTGGAGATCCATATCTTTCCCATCCTCGAGTTCAAACTTCTACTAGGCTACCCACTCGAAGATCTTGTTCACGAAAAACTTTCTCATGGGAGACTTGATGAAAAGTTGGGAGAAGTTGCCCATGCCACTCCAAACCCACACCCCAAAAGTCTAGTGGCAAAGCAACATCCCAATAGTCAAGTTGTGACTCTCAAATCAGATTTAGACGAACACGAAGAAGCGTAATCGATGGACGGGAAGATTCAGTGGAGATAGGTGCATTACTCACCGTGATGGAGGAACCCACATGTTTTAGAGAAGCTGTTGAGGACCCAAACCGGGTGCAAGACATGGATAGTGAAATGCAATCAATTTGCAAGAATGGAACATGGGATCTTGCCATACTACCAACCGGGCGAAGCCGATTGGGCTTAAATGGGTATATAAGCTCGGGAAGAATGCAGAGGCAGAGGTAGTGAAACACAAGGCTAGGGTAGTTGCTAAAGGATATGTACAGCAGCAAGGTGTAGACTTTGAGGAGGTATTTGCTCCTGTTGCAAGGCTAGTCACTATCAGACTGTTTTTGGCCTTAGCAGCAAATAGAGATTGTCAAGTGCATCACCTTGACGTGAAAACATCATTTCTGAATGGAGAATTGGAAGAGGAAGTGTATGTTGCATAGCCTTAGGGTTGGCCAAGGAAAAGATGGTTCTGAAGTTGAGTAAGGCACTGTATGGGCTCAGACAGGCTCCAAGAGCATGGAACATCAAACTTGCAAATCATTAAAGATGTTGGGCTTTAGCAAATGTGCTAGTGAACCTGTAGTGTACAAGAGAGGAGTTGGGAAAAGTGCACTAATGCTTGATGTATATGTTGATGATTTGATTATGACTGGTGAGGATGTGTCAGAGATTGACAAATTCAAGAAGCTGATGACCTCACAATTTGAGATGAATGACTTGGGCTTATTGTCATTTGATCTTGGAATTGAGGTGGAGTAGCTTGATGATCACATCACAATCAGACAGAGCAGCTATGCAAGAAAGATATTGTCACAGTTTGGTATGGCAGAATGCAACCAAGCAAAATTCCTAATGGATCCATGTACAAAGCTTGATGCTGATAAACAAGGGGAGAGAATGGATGCTACTGAGTACAGAAGGATCATAGGGTGTCTAAGATACCTTCTACACACTAGACCTGATCTCTCTTTCTTTGTTGGAGTGGCAAGTAGGTTCATGGAAAAACCAACCATCAAGCACAGAAATGCAGTGAAGTTGATCTTGAGTTATTTGAAGGGTACCATTGATTATGGGCTTGTGTACACTCAAACCAAGCAAGATGAAGTGCTAGTGGGATTCTCTAACAGTGATGTTGGAGGTGATCTTGTTCAGCAGAGGAGCACAGGAGGTATGGCATTTTATCTGAATGAGGGTTTGGTGACATGGAATTCCCATAAAGAGAAAACAATAGCTTTGTCATCCTATGAGGCAGAATTCATGGCAGCAACAGAGGAAGCAAAGCAGGCTCTTTGGCTGAGAACTTTGCTAGGGGAGTTGACTGCAAAGAAGCCGGAGAAGGTGACATTGTTTGTGGACAATAATTCAGCTATTCCTTTCATGGAGAACCCTGTTTTTCATGGTCGTAGCAAGCATATAGATATCAAGTACCACTTCATTAGAGAATGTGTGGAGAGAGGTTAGATTCAGGTTAGGAAGATCTGGACCAATGAACTAAAGGCAAATGCACAGACCAAGCCATTGTCAGCAGTCAAGCTATGAATCATGAGACATCTATTGGGAGTACGTGATCTGGGTCCACATCAAGCTTAAGAGGGAGAATATTAGCGTAAGCATGATGTGTTCTCAGGTGGAGAGAGCTATAGGAGAATTTGAATAATCCTGTTGGCGGGAACGGTTGCAGGAAGATGGGCGCGTGGTGACTGCACCCATGATGTTGTCTGTGTGTGTAGTTTGTTTTTAGCCAACTTGTTTCGGTTTGTTTGTAAGTTTCCACAATGTAAGTGTGCGTTGTTAGCTACCAGTTAAGTAGTGGGGAGTAAGAGGTGTGAGTTAGTGCCTCAGACATATTGTAATCGTGATTGAACTTGTGGTTAACAAAGGTGAAAAGGGGCACCGTCACCCTAGCGGTTGCCGTGTGTGTTCATTGTTGGTATACCTTATAGCATAAAATATATAGGCTTTTAAAACTAAAATAAGGGCTTAAAATGAATATTAACATAGTATAGGGGCCTGACTAACATGATTCCACGAGTTTTGATGATTTATATATTTTTTTTAGGAATTAAACAGGAATATGCCCAAGAGTTTGCAAGCCCGACGACATAAAGACTTATCCATGAGGTACTCCAACTTGGAACCCAAGCAAGAATATTCTAGAAGACACCAGAAGACACGAGACACTGGATGGGGCCCACCTGTCAGGGGCAGGGCGCGACCGCCATGGTGGGGACCCCTGTCAGCCTCTGCTTCTAGGTCGGTTCACAACCGTCATTGAGGAGCAATCTAGTCCATCTATCATGGTCGGTTTGATCCAAGGGTTGTGGTGCATCCTCCGGGGCTATATAACTAGACCCCCTGACCCCTGGGTGAAACCCTAAGTCATTATACTCCATACCAAGTCTATCATCAAGACCCCAAGTCATGATCCCAAGCCCTAGTTCCACCATAACCAGAGCATTAGCGATCTAGGCTAGTTCTAGAGGAACTCAAGTATTGTCTTGGATTGCTAATCGTCAAGAAGTAGCGGGAGCCAAGCTTCTCGTGGCTTCTCTCTTGTATCTAATTTGTAAGTATTTGGTTAGAATACAATTGCCATGACTTTATTCTATTTAATGATTATGTTCTTAGTTATATGTTTCCATGCTTATTATGATTATATATTTAGTTTAGTATGTTTGTCTTTATATTCAAGCATGGAGTCGTATAGCGCCCACTTAGGTGTACGCTTTGTGGGTGGTCGACAATGCGTAAACGTGGTGTTTATACAACGTTTGCCTGCGACATCACCCTATATTCTGGGAAGTGTGGTAGATCGTGGATGTGATATTGCCATTGAGTCCTTTGTAATCCACCCCCGAATGTAGGGCTAGTTGAGCTTTATTACTATGGTAGACTTGCTTTGTTCCTGATCTTCCTTAGTAATGCTCACCATGTGTAGATATATTGCTTTCATGCCATGATGACTAGGTGTATTGCACTAATTGTAGTATGGATTGACATATAAGTAGGAGTAACTTAGGAATATTCTATCTGCTCTACCTATACCATGTTATTTAGCCTATTATGACACATTCTAGTGGCACACCATGATCTTTGACTAGGCAGTTATCATTACTATTATTTATCATTAGTTATCTTTATTATGTGACTTACCTAGTTTGAGTTTAGTATGATGCATATGGTTTACTCTACATTACACCACTGCAAGTTAATCAACTTAAATTATCAACCTACCCATAGCATACCCCTTCCCTATGGTAAAATATAAATACGATACCTGGATAGACTCCTGGTGAAGTGCTAAAATGGGTAATTCTATCTGTGCGCTTGCAAATACCAAATAGATATTATCATTGCAAGAGATTCAAGTGTCATATTAAGAATACCGCTCACGCATTTCTTAGCGTTGTAAGCTAGGGTGACACACTTGTTTCGTAGGCAATGCTAGAATGTGTGGTACACCTTTTGTACCTATCTTGGTGAGATTAACTCCACCATGGATAATGCTACAGAGTCATACACCATAACTAATTCCGTCTAACTATTTTGACTCTCCGCTCTAACCCTTGCTGGAATGTGAGATTAACTCCACATCCAGGCTAACTTATTAGATAGATACCATTATACATTTCTGGCGCCGTCCTGAGGGTGGATCTTAAATCCATTCTTTTGTGATTGCGTTAAGAAATGTCAACATTCATCTCGTGTTCATCCGATTCACATCCAATTCTTGCGCGATCTTTTGTTTAGGCTTAGCCACCGTGTGTTTCTTCCGGCTGGAGTGCGTGACATTCTCTATCTATAATCAATAACTCTTAGAATAAAACCCCAATACCTATTTCTCTTCACATTCAAGGGGCACACCTCAGCAGTATACTATCACCCACCCACTATCCATATTTGCCACTAGCATTTTTCTCTTCACATGCTAAATCTCTACCTGAGTAGTTTACAATGTATTGCAATTAAAGTTCACTAGCACAAGAACTATGGTATCCACACCAACAAGACATATCATCCACTATGGATAAAATCTCTGCGATTGTGCAAATAAATCTATGCGTGGGGAATCCTCCTAGTTCCTATTGATATGAAAAATACTTCTGGGAGATGATTGCAGAATTTGATTTATTCATTGAGAAAGAAGGAAAAAAGATTGAAATGGAAAATTCATCTTTGACGCCACGGCCCAAACCAGGCCCTTTCACCATCGTTAGCTTAGGGCATCCACAATGGTTCTAAAATACTTGGTCTAGGAGGAATTTTATTTGCTATCAAAGCATCCTTAGATGCAGTTTGCAAATACTTAGCTAAATGAGACAAAGAAATAAGAAAACAAATACACTTTTGTAGAGAGTTATGTGTGAGAGAGCTTTTATTTATAGTTTATCGTGTTAGGCTAGGTATTTGAGAATCACTAGCTACTTGATTCCTCTCCTTCTAGATTTGCTATTTGATAACCATTCAGGACGCCCTTAGGGAGAATTTCGGTACATGGCCGACCCGTAGTACAATTGCCATGATTTACGTACCTAATTAATATCTACGTTGTTGGGCCAGGCCCGACAACGACTGACATTTCTATCGCCAAGCCCTCACCTGCTCCTGGTCACCAAACCGTTGGTTCCAAACAGAGCGCACAGGATGGAATGAAAACTTCACACACAGATTGCCCCACTATCCCTAAATTGCATGTCTCGTTAGAGCTGCTATTTTTGATCATCTTCCTCTGTCTTCTCCTCCTCGAAAGACGATGACACAGTTGATCACGGCGGTTCAGGAGCAGACGGACGACACTTGTCCATCATTTGTTGACCAGATTCGAGACGCTCCGCGAAGTTGGAACCCCACCCCGCATTCTACATATCAGCGTGCCCCACGCAGCGCAAGCAAAATAGAATACACTACCCCAGAGTAGCACATCACTGTCATTGCAAAGAACCCCTTCACCGCCAGATTCTGAACCGGCAGTATCCAACTGGCAGTGATGTGGAGTTCAGATCACGGCGGTTCCTTCCAACCAGCCGGTGGTGATGTGATGCAAGACTACCAGTTCGAGCCTCCAACAAGCAGTACACTTTGAAGTTTGAACTAACACTGATTGTCAAGTTGAGGACCAAACTGATACTATTCATAGAAATAACATTGTCGGTTCGTGGTTTGAGCCGGTAGTGTTTCCCAACACTATAGGTATGCATCTGCACCCCATAGTGTTGTTGCCCTTAACAATGTAGGTTTGCGTCTCCACCCAATAGTGTTTCGCTCTTAGCACTATCGGTTCTAGTGTCAGTCGATAGTGTTGTTTCAGTGAATGCTACCGGTTTGGGTGTAAATGATGTAAAAAAACAAATTGAAGCCTTTTCAATATAAGAATACACAAGCTTCTAATTATTCAATCTTTACAAGGAAAAAATTGTTGTATATATGTTGGTGTTTTTTAGCGCAATCACCAAGATTGGTATATCCTACTAACTCCGCACGGAAACACCTGTTGGTGTTTTGCATGTTTACAAAACAAGTCCGCAAGCGCACGGAAATACCATTGTAGCACTTCATCAGGAAATATTTGGGGTATCGTTATTTATATCTTCCCAATGGACGACATGGTGTAAAAGTCTCTAATGGGGACTTGGACAAGATCACATGACTACATAATATACCAATGTTCATAACAGGGGTAAACATGATAGTGTTCAAGATAGTGTGACACACACACTCAAGCCAAACTCGAGGATAAAGATAAAATAGAAAATAAAGAGTAAAAGAACAAATGTAACATAGAGTAGGCGTATCCGAAATAGCTATGTTAAGAGAGTAGATGCACATACATGCTTTATACTATTAGAGATTCTAGGTTAAGATTGCCTAGGTTGAGATAGCTATGTTCATAACAGGGGTAGCCATTTGATGGGGCTTCTCCGGTGGCTGTTTTGTGCCAAGTGAGGTAAAATAAAACGGCTTTAGCCAGGAAATAATTAAATCGTTCTCTAATAGACATGGAGCCAAAGTAGTAGCCTCACATGACTTTTCCTTATCGCACATGGCATTCTGTCAAAGCATATATTGAGGATCTCTAAATGTGTAGCTATTTTGCTAAGCGATTTACCAAAACGGTTCCAGCTACACCGATAAGAGTTGTTCATGGAGCCAAAACCCCAAAAAACAGCTTCATTAGCAAAGTAGAGTTGTGCCAAACGAAGCCTTATTTTTAACTATCCATGTTAACAATTTTCAGACCTGGTTCCCTTAACACAACCATCTTTGTTAATTTACTTTTTATAAAACCGGTTATTTTAGGACATGCGTCTATGAAAATCCAACAGTTCTGTTATTACAATGGAACTGTCCCTAAAAGGGCATGTCTCTACGTGTTGTTTTCTTAGCAGAACCATCTCCAAATATTAATGTCAAGGGGCTCACGGCGCAATGGCAAAGGCCATTGGTTGGGAGGCTCCCACCCAGGGTTCAAATCCTGGGTGCGACACTTTATCCCTGGATTTATTTCAGGATTTTCGGCGCTGTGCATTAAGTGGCGGCGGCCCCCCCGTCGATAGCGAGGCGCCAGTGGTGACTTCGAACTTCAAGATTTGCCGGCTCAGTCCTTCGAAGGTGCTCATAGGGATAGGGTTTGCGTACGTGTGTTCATAGGGGTGAGTGTGCGTGCGTATTGAGCGTCTGCGTTGTACTGTGTAATCTCAAAAATAAAAAATCTCCAAATATTAATATAAATAGGCTTGCAGTTCGTGAGCTATCCAATGCTCCCGGTCTTAGTAATGGGTAGTTTTTCCTGTCCTTCCTCTGTTAGAAAAACAAATAATTATTTGACTAACAATAGTTAGTGGTCTATTATAATTAGCTAGCTAACTCCTAGCTGCTTGGCGGGTGAGCTCATTTTTCAACGACACATTACGAAAACGGCTGCCCATCCATGGAGTTTGGCAGTTCGTTATCTTCCTGATGCGCGGCGCTTTAATTAGACACGGATCATCGTACGTGTCCATTTTTCCTCCACATACGCCCCCCACGCTGTAGGCGTGGATCATTGTAGTTCGTTATTTTCCATTTTTGCTCTAGTGTGCCTCTCGTATAAATAGAGATCCGCGTGTCGCGTATGTCACCTCCAAGGCCGGGTCTCTCCTCTTACTGCCGCCTGCTGCTACTGGGGAGAGATCAACAATTCGTGAACAATGATGTACGATAGCATGGACGGGGCGAGGATCGTAGCGTATTTCAAGGGCAAGTGCATCCTCATGACTGGATCCACTGGCTTTCTTGGAAAGAGTATGTGCACATATATATATATGCCGTCCCTCTTGCAAACTAGACTAGTCCTAACTAGTAGCATACGTTGTATTGAGTTATATATCTTGTATTGTATGTTAACTTTCATCCATACAATTGATTTGTACATGCAGTACTTGTGGAGAAGATACTCCGGGTGCAGCCGGATGTCAAGAAGATCTACCTTCTTGTACGAGGGACGGACGCCGCGTTATCTGCAGAGCAACGCGTCCAAGAAGAGGTTTACTAACTGTGCATGCACTTCTCTCTTAGGGCACTCACAATGCAGACTCTATCATAGAGTATAAGACCATTTATTACCTCGGGTATTGTTGACTTGGAGTTTAAAATAAGACTTGGAGTCTTAGTTTTTTTCTATAAATACACTGCCACATCAGCACCACATCATCAAAATGCAATAAATATGGCTTACACTCTATGATAGTATCTGCACTGTGAGTGCCCTTACTTTGCCCTTACTTTACACTTTACAGTGTGTATTAACCACAACACAGTCCGCAGTCCACACTTTACAGTCCGCAGTCCACACTGTGGTGCACGCACAATGCTACTGCACTACAGAACAAATGTTTAGCATGCAACCTCGTAATGAGAGGTCTATTGAATTCTGCTACCTCGTAATGAAAGGTGGAGAAAACCCCCGAACCCCCGCCCTATCCAGACACAGTGGGACGTCACCCATGAGATGGGTCGATCTCCTACCTGTGCTTTGACACTAGAGATGAGCGAAGGATTTTTTTTAACCACAACCTGAAAATCGCTCCCATGGGGAGTCGAAGTCAAGACTTGTGGAGTGCCGCTTGAGTGACTTAGCCAATTGGCTGCTACTAATGTTGTATGATCGGATTAAGCCGTAGAACCAGCACATGATCTCGCTTAATTACTACTCTTTAACTTCCCCCGAATTATTTGTTGCATGGAGTTACAGCAGGGAAGGGGCACCGGGGATTGCAAGCGAGGTTGTAAGACCATACTCTTGGTTATTGTTTAATTCGTAGAGGTTAAAATATTAAAATTTTTGGCCACCATATCTTGGATATCTCTTGTTCCTATATCACTCTCACTACATAGCTGCTACAACACTCGCCAAAGACCTTTTTACACTCGGCAAAACCTTTTTGCACTCGGCAAAGGCCTTGTCGAGTATCAAAAAACACTCGGCAAAGAGAAAATTGGGAAAAACCCTAAAAAAAATAGCAAATGATTTTTTGGGGAGGCCCCCAAGGGCCAGCCCCTGCCTGACGAAGAATCCCCAAAAATAGGGCTGGCACGATTGAATCCTAGGACCTCTCTCTAACGCGTCTCCCCATCTACCACTACACTATGCTATCTTTTGTGTCTAGATTCCATCTTTTTGCCACATATTATAAAAAACAAGAGTAAATTGCTTGTTTGAGGTTCTAAACAAATTCAAATCAAAAAATTATCAATTACAAAGTTTTATGACTTTTTGAGATCTACAATTTTCAACTAGGAAGTTTCTCCATCACAGGACATTTAAAAATTTGAAATTTTAAAATTCAATTGTAGCTTTGCATAACAAGTTGATTTCAAATTAAAAGGTTTTCTAATACAAAGTTCATAACTTTTTGAGATTAACAAAGTTTACTTTTTGTCATTTATTCGTTTGACAAAGTGCACGTTGGTAACATTGTTCGTAAATCTTAATAATCTCTCTTCCAGTTCCAGGAAACTATAAGAGGATATGAGAGAGATGTAGATTTTGTGAACAACGTTAAAAATGCTTTGTTAATGAAGAAATTACTAAAACAAACTTTGTAGATCTTGAGAAGCTATGAAACTTTGTGGTTGAGAACTTTTTGAGTTGAACTCGTTTAGGGCCTCGAAAGTGATTTGAAAAACTGATTTCTTGATTGCTAAAAGAAAAGCACACGGCAAAGAGGCATTTTGCCGAGTGCTTTTCTTTTCGCACTTGGCAAATCCCTTTGTGCCAAGAGCCAAAAAAGCCACTCGACAAAGGAGCATTTTGCCATGTGCTGGAAAACAACACTCGGAAAAGTAATCTTTGTTGAGTGTTTTTTCGTTTGACACCTGGCCTCTTTGACGAGTGCTCAAAATAAAACGCTCGGCAAACCAATTTACACTCGGCAAAGGTCACGTCTCCGGTAGTGTCTGTTCTCTGTCCATCTATTCCTCACTCCCACCACTGTTGGTCTGTGACCCTTTCCAATCCACGCATCGCTCGCACTCACTCCATGGGCAACTCGAAGAGTGATAAAAAACGTGGCTAAACTCATGATTTAGCCAACAAATAAAATAGATAATCTTGCAAAAAAAAAAACTATAAAACTTCAACAGTCTTTCTAGTATGACGAAGGTAGATGGCTAGCGGCACATACAAGCTATATGTATTATGCGAGAATTCCGGGATACATGACCTGATAGTTTAGAAAACAAGATATAATAGCTGTTAAACTCTCCTTTTCTTTCCAAAATAGCTGCTAAAATCTGTTGCAGATGCTTGAGGCCCAACAAAGGTAGACAGTAAATATCCTCCTCCAGGACGACGTGGTTTACAGAAACAATTAAACATGGATCTACAAAACCTTCCCTGGCACCCCCACTCTACATCCAAGCAACCACTGTCGGTTCGAAAGTCATGATCATAGGAAATGAGTCCAGCATACGACAATTCACATTGATGGGGTTCGCCAATCACTACAGGATCGCCAATGACATATGTGAATGTGCTATCACTGCTGATTCATGAATCAAATCGACAGTGTAATAGGATAAGGTCACAGCTGGTTGAATGAAATTTCAACCACCAGTAACCTTCATTTTCCCGTTCATTATATAGTATTATTGCTTTTAAATAGTGCATGTTCTCTGATATTTTTACTTGTGCATCACATATATCTCACTGTCATCCCACAAGATTCGATAATGAGTACATCATTGTCAGAAAATAAAATAACTAAAACATGGAGATCAAGTTTACAAACTCAAGCGTCATTACAACTACAGGTGGTTATTAAATTCCACGACAAAGGGTTTGTAGTTAACCTCCCCGATTGTGTTTATCAATGAATGAATTGTTGCACCCTTCTTTAGCTTCACAAGTCTGAGCATTTGGTCTGAACACATAGAAGAAACTGAAGGCGCTGCAAATTGGCTTAAGTTGCTTCACAGTCACATGGACCAAAAAGAAAATTGCAAATCACCCTGCACACTATGTGGGGTTGGCCATGAACCTGCATAGTACCAGCGCCTTAAGTTGCTGCACACCTTTGCAACAACATGTACGAAATAGAATAGTGATTTTTGCTAGAAAAATCAAATGAACAAAATGTCAGTGATGCAATTTTTTTTTTTTTTTTTTTTTTGAGAATGCAGTGATGCAGTAGATAGGAATAGAGGCAAAAATCCATTGGATAAGCATAACCCAGCCCGCATGATTCAGATTGTTTGCTTATGTGAAAGTCAGCTTTGACTTGAATTTGATGCTAATTAGCTTTTAAGCATTATTTTTGTCTATATTTGAGACAAGCAAAGAATGATCTAAGTGCATTTTGTTTGGCTTAAAGTCATCTACTTGAAAAAAAAAATTGTGAGCACGCCGTAGGCACGTATTTCATTAAGCAGAAAGAGTTTGCAACACAAGGCTGACCGGCAACACCGATATCGCTATCGTCCAACCTTTGATTGGATTTGGGACTTCATTGCAGAACATAAATTTTGCTGAAAAGAATTGAAAACTCTGTCCAATTCACAGTTGTTAGGCATGACATAGAGCAAAATTTGGAGACTCTGGTTAATTGTATGCAAATAAAGGATAATTCCTTACAACTTTAGGATAACTGCATGAACCAATTGGGCCGATTTTTTTTTGTGTGTCAAGATACTTGAGCTGCCGGAAACTATTATCCTTTTCAAAACAGTGGCGATTGAAGTTAGCTTCTTTGCAGTATCGTCGAGGAGCAATAACATTTTTACAAGCAAATAAAGTCTTGTAGCAAGAGGTCATGAAGGTTTATTTTAATAATTGCGTGTGGCGTGCGTGTCATGCAGGTGATTGGCAGCGAGCTGTTCTGCAAGCTGAGAGAGAAGCACGGTGACGGTTTCCACAAGTTCACGCAGGAGAAGATTGAAGCGTTAGCTGGGGATATCATCCACGACAATCTGGGACTGGAGACACCTACTCTGGAGGCTCTGGCCAAGGATATAGACATTATTGTCAACAACGCGGCAACCACCAACTTCTACGGAAGGTTATTATTGTGTTCAATAGCTTACGCCAAATAAATTAACTGCTTGCATTATTATCAACAATATTTGTGTTATCTAAGTGGAATTTTAGCTGGCCAAGGCTTCAAGTTACTACATAGGTTGTTCCGCAAAAAAAGTTACTACATAGGTTGTTTCCCAAAAAACAAATACACTATATTTCCATGAATGAATCTGCGTTTGACAAACTTTTGGTGTAAACCAGAGCAGGATACTGTATTTTTTTGATGACTCGTGTAGATATGATGTCTCGTTGGACGTGAACGTGATGGGGGTGAAGCACCTGTGCCAGTTCGCCCAGCAGTGCGCCAACCTGAAGATGTTCATGCATGTGTCCACTGGTCAGTAGAACTCTCATTCAATGTTCTAAACCTCAGACTGGATCATTTTGGCAGATATGGCTTGTCAAACAGCTAATAGACGAGTTAAATGGCTCGTCAGATTCATTTTGGCAGATATACTATGCCGACAACACTAGTAACTAAAAAATTTTACATGACGGTGGCTTCAATTTTTGGAGGCAGGCAAGAGTGCCCGTCACCCGCACAAGGTCACGGAAAAATATTGTTTTTTCCGTGGTGGGCGCCTGTGCCCGTCGCGTTAATCGAGAAAAAAAAAGGGTAGGCCACCGAGCCAGCCAGCCCGATAGCCCACCGGACCGCTGCTGCCGCCGGGATGCCTGCCACCCGCCAGATCCGCCACTGCCCCGCCTTGATCCGTCGGAGAAGGAGCGCCGCATGCCTTGCCGCGGAGGAGGGGGCCGCGTTGAGGGAGGGAGGAGGTGGCCGCGACATCGAGGGAGGGTGTCGCCGCGTCGAGGGAGGGAGGGTCGCCTCGAAGGCCGGATCTCACCTCCTCGCGTTGAGCCTACCGCCCCGCCGCCGTCGAGCTCGCCAGCGTCGGATCCGCCGCGGTGGAGCTTCGCTACCGCCGGATCCGGCCAGCGGTGGAGCTCGCTGCCGCCAAACCGCCAACTGGGGGGGCGGATCCCCGCCGTCAAGCTTGTTGCCGCCGCCATCGAGCCCTCGTCGCCGCTGATCCGCCATGTTGGAGCTTCGCTGCCGCCAGGTCGCCGCGGTGGAGCTCGCTTCCGCCAGATCCGCAGCGTCGGGGCGGATCCCGCCGCAAGCAGATCTCGCCACCGTCGAGCCTGCCACCGTCGTCGAGCCGGGGAAGGGGGGGCGGTGCTCGCGATCGATCTCTTGCCCATTGCCGGGCGGTGGGGAGGGAGAGGGGGTATCAATGGGGGGCGGAGGGAGAGCGTTGGTGGAGCAGAGGGGAGCGTTGGTGTGGGGAGGGACTGTGGGCGTGAGACTGAACCCTAATTGTTTAATATATATGTGACCCGATAAGACCCGATTTGGGCTCAGTTGTGGGCCTTGGCGTTTTTTGCGTGGCGGTCCTTTCATGTGCCCACCTCCGAAAATGGCTGTATTTTAGGTGACGGGCCTTTTATAAAGGCCTGCCACGGTTAATCTATTTTACCCGACGGGCAAATGTGCACGTCACGTTACATAAAAAGTGCCCGCCATGTAAAATCATAGGGATTAACCGTGACGGGCAAAGAGTACACCCGCCACGGAAAAGATTTTTCAGGTTGACGCATCATTTCGTTACTAGTGCAATAACTTTGCAGTGTTGTATGCTTGCAGCTTATGTGTGCGGTAATAGGGACGGGCTCATCCTGGAGAAGCCCATCAAGCCCGGTGAGTCGGTGCAGCATGGAAGGTACCTTGACATCGACGCCGAACTGGAGCTCGTGAGAGGAGCCAAGAAGGGGCTTACGGACGTCGCCAGCAACAGCGAGCGCAAGACCGAAAGGAATGCCATGAAGGAGCTGGGCCTCCAGAGGGCTCGCCACTTCGGGTGGCCCAACACGTACGTCTTAACCAAAGCCATGGGGGAGATGCTGCTGGAGAAGCTCCGGGGGAACATGCCCGTGGTGGTCATGCGTCCCAGCATCATCACCAGCGTCCTGGCGGACCCATTGCCGGGGTGGACGCATGACACGCGCACCATCGACACTTTCATTATTGGCTACGCCAAGCAGAACATCTCATGCTTCCCCGCCGACCTCAGCAATGTCATGGATGCCATCCCAGTGGACATGGTCACCAACGCGATGATGGCAGCCATGGTGGCGCACTCGGAGAAGGCCCTCGAGGAGTTGCCGGTGTACCACGTCACCTCCTCGCTGCAGAACCCAGTCACCTACTCCGTTCTGTACGCAAGCATCCTCCGTCATTTCAACAAGGACCCACAGGTGGGGAAGGACGGCAAGATCATCCCCACCAGGGAGATACGCGTCTTCTCCACCATCGCGCAGTTCCATCTCTACATGATGCTCACCTTCAAGCTGCCTCTAAAGGTTAGAGAAGTGATAGCTTTACTCCCCTCTAGAAAGGTTTATAAAGGTTAGAGATATTCTTACTCAGCTAAAAGACAAGCCAAAATTTAGTAGAGTTTAGTTGCTTCAACCTATCTAAACTTGGCTAAAGTGTTTAGTTGAATTTATTAGCTGGAGGATCTCGTTTCAAAAAAAATATTAATTTTTAATCATTTCAAAATTTAGCAGGAGGACCTGTACATCCCAGCTAAAATTTAGCTCGAAAAACTTTTAGCGCCCTAAAGTTTGACTTTAAAATTCTACCTAACTAAACATAAGTTGAGTGGATCAAAACAGGATCTAATTCTAGTCCCTGAATCTCCCAAAAGTATGGTTCCATGCATACTTGCATGCAAAAGAACCCAGTGAACACGCAGAAATGAAAAAAAAATTATCGACCCCTCCAAATTTCAGGCGGCTGAAATGGCTGACAAAAGAGATCGAAATTTGATGAAATTGTTTCTTGGATGAGAAACGAAGTCTACTGGTTTAACGAGGCATGAAGAAACTACGACTTCGCCACTGGCAAGAAACCAGTGATTTCTACGTGACGGGCCCGCAATGGACTGCAGCTGCACTCGCCGTTGTCGTCCACCGCCTCTGTGCATGCGTGCATGCTGGCTCTGCAAGCTGCCTCTGCGTGCGTCCAGAGGTTGGATAGACGCAGAGAACGCCACGAGAAAAAAGAGAAGGGAAGAGTGAGAAAAAAAGTCTAATATTTCTTAGACGAAGAGTACCATTGTGTGAGGGAATTTCTATAGAAGATTTGTGTAGACGTGGTGTTCTTGGACATTGTGTGTTTCCATCATTGGGACTGCCCTAACCAAACTGCCCTTAGGAAAATCTTGTCCAGGCTTTATTGGCCTCGTTTAGATTAATGGGAGAAACATCAGGGCCTATGAGCTGTGAACTGATCATATATTAGTTGGTTAAGTCCCTTCTGGTGGAAGCTATCCACCCAGTCCAGTCCTTCGGAGGTACTTATAGGGGCTGGGTTTGCGTACGCGTGTTCATAAGATTGAGTGTAATCTAAAAAAAAAATCAGTCCTATTAGCTTATATTACTTGAGCACTCACAATTAGTTAATGACAAATAACTAACTAACAATTGGTCTACCTGTTGTGTTCTTAGGAACTCAGCGCTTATTTTGATTCTATGGACTAACAACTAGATGACTAATTATTAATCCATGAGAATCCAAATAAGTGGACCAACGAGTGGACTAAAAACTATTTGAAGACTCAACTAGTTGTTAATTCACTAGTTCATACAACTTATCTTCCAGAACTAGTGATTTTACTAGTTAGCTAATCACGAGTCCTAGTTCACATTACGTAGAAAAACGATTCACCCTTTTTTTGTGTGTGTGTGTGTGTGTGTGGGGGCGCTTTAGCCGCCCTTACAAATGATCATCAAACGAGTTGCCGTTGGTGTTTTTAACCGCTGTTACAAATGACGTCCGTTTATAGGGCGGCTCAATACCTAGTCTCCATTACAAATCTATTTGTAAGAGCAGCTCTATATTGAGGTACTAAAATTCAAAATTTTTAAAACAACCTCGGATGGAGGAATGACTAAAATTAAAATCGTAGGTCTTGAAAAAATTATGAAACTTTATAATTGAACGGAATTTATTTGAAGTCATCTTGTCATGCAAAACTACGTATGAATTTTTAAAATTTGAATTTTGAATTTTATTTTCAAACAACTAGGGATGGCGAACAACCAAAAAATAAACAATATAGATCTTGAGAAGTTATAAAACTTTGTAGTTGACAAATTTTGGATTTGAAATCGTGTCATGCCAAAACTAGGTTTAGATTTTAGAATTTGAATTTCATTTTTTTTTTTTTTCCAAACAACCTCAGATGGAGAAACTTCCTAAATAAAAGTTGTACATCTTGAGAAGATATAAAAATTTATAGCTAACAAGTTTTTCATTTGAATTCGTTTAGGACCCTCAACAATCAATATACACTCAGTCTAGTATAAGTATGTGGGGAAACAAACCGATTTCCAGAGGCCGCTGGTAAACCGCCCATATAAACTACTCATTTTTTTTAAGAACACATGCTTAGGGACGGCTCGCAAAACCGTCCTTACAAATGCTCACCGGTAGTAGTGTCATCCAAACAGCCTCTAAAAACTAGTCAACTAACTCTTTGTTAATATTTTAGATCCAAACAGAGTATAATCCTATTAATTCAGAATAATTAATATAATGTATGTATGTCTTCTTTGGACAGTATACTCCTCATAATTTAGAATAAGTAATGTAATATATGTGCCATCTTAATATTGAGAAATACATCTAGCTAGATTCCTTGTCCTATTTTTCGTTGCGTGTGTTTAGATATTGGAGCTAGATAGATTCATACTTTTTGTAATGTGTTTAAAAATTAGATTTGAAATGTATGTTTTTATAGAAATTATGGTCGCACCTTATATTATTGATCATGTGTCCGTCCTACAACCTACATAAGAATCGGAAGAAAAAAAATAGTGAGTATCTGGTTTATTGAATAAGGTAGTCCATCATCATTCTTTCATTTTAAGGTTATCAAATAAAAAATAATAATATACTATCTACCTCAATACTCAATAATTACTAATTAATAAGTATAAATACTAGAAATAAAATTATTCCACCAAGTTTAGTTATCTCAATCACTAAAGTGAGCTGACGTGCACCGTAGATTCTCCAGGCGGTAAATCTGCTCCTTTGTGGACTTTTCTCGTGGCTCTACAACGACTTGAACTGCAAGTTTAAGTTTGCGATGCGTTTTGTTGACGTCTATGGACCTTTCATCTTCTTCAACGGATGGTAATTAATTATCTCTCATCTCGTAATTAATTTGCAATTAGACTAAGGCCAGACTCATTGAGAGTTTCAATAGAAATTTTATTCTCATGTAGTTCTGTGACACGTGAGCAAATTTACTGAGTTGGCCGGTTAATTAATAAAGAGAGATACTGAGAGTTTCATAGAGTTTAATCTAGATGACTCCTTGTGACAATTATCAATACAAAAGATAGTGTGGGAGTCCTGACAACTTTGTTATGCAACTTTCCATTAAAACTGGCGTAAATTGTTAGTCTTGAAGAGTTGAAAATAATACCATAAAACTATCAACTAAAAGAATGGCTCTAAATCAAATTAATTAGAATCGTGTAGACGTCTGGTGTGTACATATTAAAAAGCATGTAGGCTAACATTACCTCCGTTATTACATAGTATTATATAGAAAAGCTTAATTAAGTTTTCTGCATATTTTTTTGGCTGGTTAGCTTTGTTGACATGAACATGGAGCACTTGAGGCGAATGATGGCGATGAAGACACCTGAAGATCTCATGTTCAATTTCGACCCCAAGACCATCGACTGGGACGATTACTTCACAAGAATCCACATCCCTGGTGTTCTCAAGTATCTGGGAAAGTGAAGCAAGCCAGTTTACGTTCATATTGTAGAAAATAACCTCTATATGTGTGATGTTGTCAAAAAAAATGCTGTAAAAAAACTCTATGTGTGCGCGCGCGCTCGATCGTGCGTGTGTGTGCGCATATAAGTGATCAAGGAAATGAAACAAAACGTGGCAGTATAAGAATATTGTTACTTCTTTATTTTGCATTATAATGAATTATTATATTGAATAGTTTCTTCGGAGGCAGCTGTTGTCTATGAAAACTAGGTGAATACCCCGCGCATTGCTGCGAGGATTCCGGATAATTTAGAAAAAAAACTATTATATTCACTACTGGAATCCTCATGTTTCCCTAGAGCCAAGATCCTAGGGAAATGCTTGAAAAACGCTAGGGAAACAATTATCCTAGGAAATTTGGTAGGGAAAAGGTTCTAGGGAAAATTTCGAGGGGAAATGACAAGTGCCCTACGGTTTTGACTGAATACCCAAGGGAAAGATTTCCCTAAGAAATTACAAGCCCTAGGGAACTTGTTCAGGAACAATAAAAAAACAGGCCCCACACCGTGGGAGCTCGGTCGCAGGCCTCGGCACCGCGCCACCACGGCGAAGCACCCTCGCCGGCCGGCGGCCGCGCAGGCTCGGTGAGCTCCGCCCCCAGCCCCGAGCACCGCATAGTCCCGACGAGCTCCGCTCTATCTCTCGGTAGTGGGTGCTGCACGGAGGCCGGTCGAGTTCGTCGCGGGCCCGGCTCCGCAAGTCCGGCGTGCTTCCCAGCCGACGCGCGCTGGCGCTGGCCTTGACCCCGGCTCCGGTGGAAGGTCGCGACGAGCCCAGGCACCGCGCCGCCCTTCGCCCCCGGCTCCGGTTGAAGGGGCACCGCATCGCTTGAAGGGACGCGAGGCAAGTGCCACCGGCCGCCGGCGTCGCACGAGCCCGGGCAAACTCCGCCCCGGCCGAGGGCGTCGCGCGAGCCTGGCGACGACCGCTCCCGCCGCGGGCGCCACGTGAGGCGGGGACCTCCGCCACCAGCCCCGGGTGTCACGCGAGGCGGCGTACTCCGCCCCATGGCGGCGGGCGCCGAGCGAGCCCGGTGAGCTCCGCCCCCGGCCGCTTTAACCGCTCGAGGCAGACATGCTCGGTGAGCTCCCGGCCCATGTGCCGTGCCGGCCTTGGCGCTCCCAACCCTTGTCACCACAGCCAAGAGGATAAGGATGGAAAAGAAAGAGATAAGGATGGATACGAGAGAGGTGAGTGGTGGGGATGGATTTTGAAGTGGAGGTGATTGGTGATTTCCCTAGGAAAGCAATCTGGAACTCTAGGGAAATTGAAGTTTCCCTACGAATTGGAAAGCAAACCCTAGGAAGCCATATTTCCCTACAAAACATTAGAAAACCCTAGGGAACGCTAAAAACCCTAGGGAAACAGGTGAATTCCAGTAGTGATTTATAGTTATATGAATGATACTATCTTAAATCAATCTTGGTGAATGGTTTAACAATTATTGTGGACACCCCGCTTTTGCGGCCGTTTTCTTGTGTTCCCGTAAAACGTTTTCCCTAGGATTTTGGTAGGGAAAGTTTTCTAGAGACGATTCGACCAGGAAATAGATTGTGCCCTACGGTTTTCTATGAAAATCCTAGGGAAATAAACTTTCCCTAGAAACTTTGATTCCTAGAGAACCTGGATGCATGGCATGCATATCTACGTGGAAATTGTCTTTTCCCATCCTAGGAAGAAATATATATATATACCAAAGTTTTTGTTTTTATGCCTAATTTCTATTTGGTGTATATTTATTTAATTCGAGATAAAATTCATCATTTTGTGTGAGGAATAAAAAGTCCTAAATAATATATTGACTCCTTAGAATTGATATCATACATCATTATTTACATGTTACGGGAATATGTTGCCAAAAAAAAAAAATGTTACATACGAATACAAAGCAGTAAACAATTGATGAGTGTTTTTCATAAAAAGGTAAAAGAAGAACGTAACAGTTTCGATCCAAAAAAAGAACTAAAAATAGAACAGCCCGACGGCATGCGGCCCAACGCTCGCTAGTCGCACGCGTGTGGCGTAGCCGCCCCGGCTGCCCGACGGAGAAACCGAGCTCGCCAACGCGCCCCGCCATTTCATGTGCCCGACGGCGCCCGCGCCAGAGCTCGATAATGTGCGGCGTTGCGGCGGCCGCTCTACTCGCGTGACGCCGCCGCCTCCACCACTCACCGACAATTGGTTGCATGCCGAGAGAAATCCTCTAGTGGGGGTTTCCCATATAGGTGTAGTAGATGCACTACACCACAACACCCTAATTAGCACCCAACGATCCGATGCTAAAAGCCACATATAGTCTCAAATGATCCGACGCTAAACATATATAGCGTCGGACTTCAGCCGACGCTATAAGTTTTTAAAAATCTTTAGCCAGACCAGACTTATAGCGTCGACAATCTAATGGCCTGAATAATTTTAGCGTCAGACCATCCATTGCTGTTCTTTAGCGTCGATGCTATATATATATACATATAGCGTCAGATCATCCAACAGTCCATCCATTTATAGCGTCGATTGTTCAACGGGGCCATAAATAAGCAAACAAAAAAATACAATTAGGAGGTTTCTATATATATATATATATATATATATATATATATATATATATATATATATATATATATATATATATATATAAATATATACATACATAAAGATTCATGTTCCATCACATAAAGATACACACATACATTGCATGAAGGTCAATATATATAACATGCAATCTTATCTTGCACACCTGTTTGGATCATCCAAAGTCAAGCACCAAAATATTACATCCAATCCACATTGCAACAAGCAATCTTAGTATTTTTGGATTAACATACTATGGTTTGTGCACAATCATTTCAAGTAACTCAAAAATCAAAAGCAATGATAGTACATCCACTAGGTTGGAGAACCCTTTCTATAACTTCAAGCCAAAGACCGCCTAGCACTTCCCACGAAAAATATAACAACCATGTAATTAGACAAGTGAATAAAATATATGAAGCTGTTGTGCAATATAAGTTTGTAACAAGCCAAGTGTAGACATCCTTTTTCTAGAAACTGAAACCAAATTACATGTTTTTTATAATGTAAGGCAGAGTTAGACATCAGCCAAATGAGTGTTTGTGTCAAAACTCAGACCAACAACAAGCTTATGTCACCACTTAGGCTCCTGCAAGGACCCATTAGGGCCATTTGACCTTAATTATAGTCCTGGTGCCGTGACTATTATTTTCTACTTAACTAATATCAGCAACCAAAGTTGATGAAATTGTCTTTAAAATTATCCTTATTTATTGCCATCTTTCATAGCTAAGTACAGGAAAGTGGAAGGAGCATTTGTGTGTGCGTGTACAGGACCATCTCATGGTATTTGTGTGTGTGTGTACAGGACACTAGATGATCTCATGAAGTACTAGCCAAAGTTGATGAAATTGAAAATAAAAACTTGAAAGTGGAAGAAGCATTTGTGTGTGCATGCCATAGTTGGTCAATAGATTTTTTTCAGCTGGTTGGTTAAGTGCTCGCACTACTAATTTCTACCTCTGAGGAGGCCATGCATCGAAACAGCAACCACATTACCACGCCTAGCACAAAGATCACAATTTGGCTCATTGAATACTTGCTTTATAAATGAAATAATGGCAGAGCTAGCTTCTGAAAAATTCCAAGACCTACCTTTCTCAAAACACTTTTCCCAAAAATCTGAGCAAACAAATGTGTCATGGAGAGCCGGGGCCATGCCCTAAGCTGCTGACAGTGGGAACAAGAGATTCATTTGTGAGGGACAAAAAAAAACTAAAATTGGCATAGATTTATCAGGGTTATGAACTGCTACGTTTCTACCTGCAAGCAGGAGACTTTTTCATAGAACCACTAATTATTCCACAGCATCTATCAATTATTATGTATGCTACTAATCCATTGATCAACCATGTCCAGAAAGGAATAATTTAAAACATGATAATTGTAAACTACATCATTTACAGGAATAAATGAATACTACTAGATCATTTATAATATTGAAAATTAATGCACCTTGCAGAACTGGGTATAGGAATAAATAAATGGAAATGCAAACACTTGACTTCTACCGGTGGATGCCAGATGAGAGAGGGGCTTCAAACGGACAACACAGACCTCCCCAAGCCTGTTCTGCAGCAGTCAGCCTGGAGATGTCGTAGCAGCGGAGGAAGGCCGTCTGTTGACCACGAGGCCATACCACTCCTCGACGAATCGCGCTCGCCTCGCCAGATCCAGCACCTCCCTCGCCGCATCTGCTTCCTCCTCGCCAGATCCAATTCCTCCTCGCCAGGACTAGCACCCTCCACCATGGCATGCGTGGAGGAGGCCATCACGACAAGGGGACAGAAGAGGATCAAGACCGGGAGCGGACGAGATGTGGAGCGGAAGCGCCTTCCGTCGTCGCGACTTGCCAGGGGGTCGCGCAGGGAGTGCTGGGAGACCGCTAGGCGGGGCGCTGGGTCCGCGCGTGGGTGGCGCTCGCGGGAACAAGGATCACCATGCGCCGCCGCCGCTACATGAGGAACGAGAAAAGTGGGGGAGTCGGGGAGGGAGGAGGAAAGAAGCTAGGGTTCACGAAGCCGGACTGGCCCCGGTTTTGACCGCCTAAGGTGTGATGTGCGCGGTACGATCTAATCCGACGTCCACGAGAGCGACACAGTCGAGTGGGCCAAACAGGCCTAGGTACGAGGAAATGGAGTACTGAGGTCCGATCAAATTTTGAGAAATGTGACGTCATTTTTAGAGAGATTAAAAAGAAAAATTGCACTTGCTCATATGAAATTTGAAGTTAGTATGTGGATAAAAAAACTAGTTACACGTTTTATAGGGAGATTAAAAAGGAAAAATTGCACTTGTTCGTATGAACTTAGAGTTTTATACCCAAATATATTTTCAACTGTATTATAATATATATAAGTTGTTGTGGAGGAGTTTCCCTTTTTTGAATAAATTTCTGTTTTCTATAACTTTAATCAATTTTTGTGTGTTTATTTAAAGTAACTCTAAAATGTATTGTGCGTGCCTCTAGAAATATTCAAAAAAATCATAAAAAATATATGAATATATTTTCTCTCATACGTTTCACTAAGGCCATATCTTGGAGTTAGACAAAAAAAAAAATCACTTGTTTGCTAAGGATAATTCATAGTTCTCTATCTCCAATTTACCATAAGATAATTGTAATAATAAAATATCTGGACTTTGTTACAAATTTTTACTTCAATTTAGCATGAGGGATAATTCATAGTTCTCTATCTCCAATTTAGCATGAGGGAGAAAAAACTTGTTACAAATTTTTACTTCAGATTTAAAACAAAAAAGCTTGTGTTCATGCTGAAGGTATGTGGGGCCTATTTTTTTTGGTGTCAGATATGGTGACACTGTAAAAAATTTTTAGCGTCGACAGTTCAACTCTAAATCTAAATACCTATAGCGCCGGACCACGATCGCTATACGAGGATTTAGCATCAGATCATCTCTTAGTAATATTTAGCGTCGATCCTCCATCGATAAATAAAATTTTTAGCGTCGATGTTCTAATGGTGATTCGGTGTTGTGGCATAGTGATGTCATAATTTTCTATACACAAAAACACCGGAAATAACCAAAAAAGAAGGGAGATAAGCAATATCATGAGCATATATTTTATCAAATAGTTAGTTCCACACGTTATTAGTGTATTTCTATGTAGATAATGACAAATGGGGACATATGAGCTAGTGGGACCATTATAGGACCCTCCCAAGGGGCCCACTAGCGAAGCTACACAAATCTTTATTGTGGCCTTTTGAAAACACCCTCCAAGACGTTGGTTGGGCCTGCGGCCCGCCTTGGTTAATCAAGGCCAATCGAGGTCGGGCTGCAGGCTAGCAATCTCCACAGTTAACACCTTACCGAATGGCCTCATAACGTAACCACTAAGCAGTGAAGACCCTTTCGTGGCTTCAAAATCAGAAAATAGTTGATACTCGCCAAGATCCGCAAAGTGAAAATTCACATCACTCTCGGTTGATATAAAAAAATCCGACAGTTCACTATCAGTTTTATTAGCCACACCGGCAGCGATTTAAAATCTGGACCCGAATTTTTGGTTCAATCTGCTTAACTTCAAGCTCACATCCGTGTTCCACACTCTCCTTGCCCACACCTTATCTCCAACCGTGACTTCCTCTCTGCATCTCACTCCTCCCCCGCAGCTCCTCCAGCCGCATGCATCTCTGTCAGCGTCGCTCCGCATGCGCTACGCCGCCGCTGGCTCCTGCCCGCATGCGCTGCGCGCCCGGGGCGGCTCCCCCCGCATGCACCGGCCGCTAGATCGTCCCCTACATGCATCTCCATCGCTCCTCCCCTGCTGCTTCGTCGGTGACCCCAACCCCGGCGGACGGTTACTTCTTCATCCTCATGGTCTATACCCAACAATCTCCCATTCCCATTGCTTTTCTCCTCTCTCACACAATACTCTCTCTCTCCCCAGATCTGGCATTGGAGCAACAAGGGGCAGCTTCAGATTGTAAATGAGCTTCTCCCCAGATCAGCAAGTGGCAGAATCAAATTGTAAATAAGTTGATTTTGTGATGTATGAACTCTTCTTCTTTATCTGTACGAAGATTTGTAAATGAGATTGATTTGGATGAACTCTGGTGGTAGCCTGATTTATTGTATGAATCCATCCTGATGTATGATTTTTTTATTTGATTTGTGGATTAGCATGGCAGGTCAGAATGGCTGAGCATGGCAGGTGGCTGTGGCGCCTGCATGCTCATTATTATTTTTTTTGTTTTTTTAAAGCACAACACTAACGGGTAAAAGGACCAGTAGTGATACAGATGTGTCATCACTGCGTCTTCCCTACTGTCGGTTCATTTTCCGACAGTGAAGGGGGTTTTGGACCCGGCAGTGATGTACCATTCTGTAGTATTGAACCGCCTCGGTAAATATGTATTATTTGAGGCATTTGTTAAAACTCAATTGTCTTGGTTAATATATGATAACTACGATGGTTTTGTTATGATCCACGCCTTGGTTAAGTCTAGGCTATAACAGCCACACCCACCCTTTTTCCTTACACTTTCCATTTTTGCGGGTTTTGAGCTCCAACACCTTAAATATTGCAACTTTATAATGGGAGAAGTTTTCCCTTAGATTTAACCAAGGGGTACTAGTGGAGGTTGATTCCTACTGTCCAACCCTAATTCTTCTCTCTTTTCGATGATTTAGGTGCTTTTTCTCTAGATCTAGTTGGATCCAAATAGAGGAGAGAGAACACACCAGGTCTAAAGTATATGACTTTTCCGCTACGTGGGCAAGGTCGTGGTCCTGGACAAGGAATGGATATACAAGACATCGAGGTCGGATCTATCTTTCCTGTTTCATCTTCTACTATAATGTCACACTTCTTTCTATTTTTGGCATAAGCAACACCATCCGTCGAATCGGATCTCAAAGGCTAGGATTCAAAGTTTGTCCAGAGGTCTTACATCTCATGCCCATGCCAGTCCGCCCGCCCACCACCACGCGCCGTGCGGCCGAGATCGAATCCCAACTCACCTTCGGATTTTTTCTACGAATCTTCTACTATAATGGCACACTTCTTTCTATTTTTGGCATAAGCAACACCATCCGTCGGATCTCACAGCCAAAGGCTAGGATTCAAAGTTTGTCTAGAGGTCTTACATCTCACGCCCATGCCAGTCTGCCCGCCCGCACCACGCTCGCCGTGCGGCCAGAGATCGAATCCCAGCTCACCTTCGGATTTTTTCTACGAATCTTCTACTATAATGGCACACTTCTTTCTATTTTTGGCATAAGCAACACCATCCGTCGGATCTCACAGCCAAAGGCTAGGATTCAAAGTTTGTCTAGAGGTCTTACATCTCACGCCCATGCCAGTCCGCCCGCCCGCACCACGCCGCCGCGGCGGCGAGAGATCGAATCCCAGCTCACCTTCGGATTTTTTTTCTACGAATCTTCTACTATAATGGCACACTTCTTTCTATTTTTGGATAAGCAACACCATCCGTCGGATCTCACAGCCAAAGGCTAGGATTCAAAGTTTGTCTAGAGGTCTTACATCTCACGCCCATGCCGGGTCCGCGCCCCGCACCACATTCGCCGTGCGGCCAGAGATCGAATCCCAGCTCACCTTTTGATTTTTTTCTACGAAAAAAAAAATAAACGCCAAAAAAACTCGCGGCCCGGAAGTCGAAAAACACGAGGCGGGCTTGGGAAACGGAGGCGGAGGTTCCACTCCATGCCTAGGAGCGCCCGCACCTAGGGTTTGGCGAAGGGCACGCCGGCGGCGGTTCTCCATGCGTTTGAGGGCACGGCGAACGCAGCCGCCGCCGCCAAGTGCTCGAGCACGCGCCGGCTCGGGCTGGGTGCCGGCACGAGGAGACGCCGGGCTGGCACACGAGGTGTCACCCCGCGGCCGCGCAGACGGCGGGGGGATGGACTCGCACCATCGACGGCGGAGAGCACCCCCGGGCGGAGGAGGAAGCGGCGACTGCGGAAGGCTTGGTACCGGGCAGGTCGTGTGCTGCGCTAGGGACGCCGTCATGTTCACCGCCGCGAGCCCCGAGCTACCAGACCCGCCAGCGCAAGTGACGGCCACGCAAGCCACCGAGCCGGCCCTTCCTTCCCCTACTCCATGGCGCTGCGCTTCTTCCCGTCGGAGAGCGCAGCGGACGGGCGTACTCCACCATGCGTCCCGCTCCAAAACACACATCCACCCGCAAAAATGTTTTATACCCACGGGGAGAAGTACCCATAGTTTTGGATGGTTCGGATGTTATTACATATGCAGCGGATGAACGACACGTGCCCGAATGTATTGTGGTTAGGAGGCGCTTAGCAAGTTTAAGCCGATGACATGGCGGGCACATTTGGGGGGGAGGGGGGAGGTGGGTGCGTGTTACTTAATTTTCAATATTTTGGTGGTGGGCCGCCAAAGTGGCGGTATTTAAATCAGATGGGAGGGAGAGATGCCGCTGCGGTGGCGGCGCTCGTCGCCTTCGGGCCGCAGCTTGTTGTTCCCCGAAGGCAAAGCAGCAAGCAGGCTACTCCTACTCGCCGGGTGTTCGCGCTCTCGATTACGCTCCCCGCCGTCTTCGCCGCAGCGTGTAAGCAAAACCAACCGATCCCAGCTCGATCAACCAACCAATCGCCGCTTTTTGTGTGTGGATAAGCCGGCGGCAATCATGGATTGATTTGACGGTAACATGGTGCATCATCGGGTGCGCCGGGTTCAGACGACGGGCAGGGCAAGTTGAGCGGGCAGATCGACGGCGACGCCGGACTACGTGGTGAGCTAGGCCGACGGGCGCCGCGGCGACCATGCGCAACTTCACGGGCCTCCCGCAGACAGCGAAGACGCCGGACGGCGGCGTGGCCTCGCCGCCCGCGACGTGGACGCGGAGCATCGACGACGCCGTCGCGGCGGGTGGACGCGCCTCCGACGAGCTCACAGCGCGCAAGACGGCCAAAGAACTCCCGCAGGATCCGGACAGCGCCGGACACCATGTGATATACGGAAACACGCCGCCCGACTCGATTCATCGTGCGGACCCGCATGATTCTTGATGCGGTAGGCGTGAGATAAATTCGTGACACCATCCATGGATGATCTTGATCGGTTGTTTGCTTTACTTGATTGCAGAAGGAAGGTCCTAATCTGGCCGCCCGAGCAAAGCGCAACTAGGCCCTGGTTGTTTAGGAATAAAATGTGTTCATAGATAAAGTGTAGCCGTGTCGTTGTCCGGAAGTAGTCGGAACGTTTAATCATATCCGCTTTGCATCGGATCGTGGGTCGCGCCGTGGGCTGCTTGGTTTGGGCAAAGTGTTCGGGGGGTTTAGGTGGATCTTTTGGGTTGCAAGGATGCGTTATGTGTGTAGGCTCACTTTGTAGTTTGGATTAGTAGGTTCGCAAAGCAACTAATAGCATGTGTGCGCTGACGGATGTAAGCCGGCCTAGTCTTTTAATATTTCATTAGTAGTTTCTAAGCAACTAACTAATGGAAAGACCGACTGCCATGTGTGCGTGGTGTTGGGATCTAACTTTGATTTCTGTTTAAACTTTTCGTCCCAAACTTTGAAGATTTCGGGATGAATCGAATGGGAGCAAAGTTCTACTTCGAAGATGACTTCGCGAGAATTCTAGCTTCATGGAAGAGCGGCTTGGGTGAAAGATAAAAGCTAAGGTCGAGAAGATCCAAGCGAAGATGGCCTCGATGATGACTTCGCCGCGAAGCCAAAAGAAACATCGCTTTAAGAAATGAAAAGCGTTGCGAAGATGGAAGAATAAACTAAAAGAGGCGTGAAGATGAAGAGTGCATCTTCTGGGAAAAGATATCATTGAAGATCATTTCAGGATCCTTAGTATTTTTGTATAATTCGCGGCCGGGGGCCTATAAATACCCCCTGATACCCTTTGTAATCGCCATGTTGAATGGCCACCTTGTAAACCATTTCATCATCAATAACATGTTGTGTTGAGCAATCACCCAACATCTTGGCGCCCACCGTTTGTGTGAGCAACGATTTACCCCACGGCCATCAAGAAATCATGGGGAGACCTCCCAAGAACAAGTCAGCAACTATCACTGAAGAAGCAATAACAACAGAGAATGAAGCACCAAGAGCAAGCGGAGACACTGTCTCCAAAGAAGTCATTCCAAACGAAGATCAAAGCGAAGAAGCAAGGAAGTTACAAGAACTAGAAGAAGAGCTGATCAAAAAGCAGAAAGAACTTGAGGCTTGCAAAGCCAGAACAAGAGAAAAGACTTTGAAGCAAAGAATAGAGGAAGCTGAAGCAGAGCTAAAAAGATTGAGCGAAGAAATCAATAATCAAGACCGCGAAGTCATCATAACAGGCGAAGCCAAGGCAGACCAAAGCAATGAAAAGGCAATAGTAACAATAGATCCAGAATCTCCATTATCAGTAGACCTGCAAATGGCGAAATGGCCAAAAGGCTTCAAGTTCAACGTCATACCAACTTATGAAGGCTTGACAGATCCAAGACAATTCTTGATGAGCTTTGAAGCAAATTGCCGAATCAGGTGGGGAGATGATAAAACACTAGCGAAGGCACTCATCATGGCGATGAAAGGACCAGCTCAAAAAGTGGTACACTTCGCTCAAGCCAAGATCCCTCAAAAGTTGGGAACAGCTCAGAACAACTCTATTAGTTGATTTCCAAGGTTTCCAACACACGGGCTTAACAAGCGATGATCTATTTGATATCAAACAATATCCAAAGGAGCCAATAATCCAATACTACAAAAGATTCATCCAAATGAAGACTCAAATTCCAGAAGTATCAGACGAAGTCGTCATCATTGCTGCAATCAGGGGCCTTAGAGCTGGACAATTATCTTCGCATCTGAAGAGGGAAAGACCAACAACTGTCGCTCAACTATACGAAGAAATCCAAAAATATGCAAGATCAGATGATGATTTCAGAAAAAAGACTGAAGAAGAGAATGCATAGAGGAATCAAGCGAAGACAAACAATCAATTCAGACAGCAAAATTTTGAGCGAAGACCACATTACCATCAGTATCAACCACCACTTCGCATAAACCAAATCAACAATGAGCAAAGCGAAGACAACATTCAAGCACAAAATAATCAGCGAAGCCAGTACAACAACAGAAACTTCAATAACAGCCAGAGAGGAGGTTTCAATCAAAGATTTGGAGAAAGAAGAATTTTAAAACCTGAAGAAATGTATTGCATCATTCACGGCAAAGGGGCTGGCCACACATCGAAGATGTGCCCGATGGTGAAGAAAAGCATAGAGCAATTACAACAAGAAGGCAAATCAATGGAAAATCAAAGATCAATAAACTTTTTGTCTCAAGCAAGCACTTCACAAAATCAAGCTTACTTCGATCAAAGTTACAATCAGCAAATACTACCAGGGCCACCTCCGATATACAATTGCCAACCACTAGCAATAGCTCCCCCACAATGGGGACAGGCACAAAATTTGCAACCCGAAGCTTCGGTGGCAAACAACACACCAAGTGTTCAAAATAATGCCTCACCAGTTGTATCAACTGCAAGCAGGGGTAGAATAATGACAATCTGCGGAGGTAACATCATAGAACATGCAACAAACAACGAAAGAAGGAACTACTTCCGAAGAGTCAATGCAATAACAATGGAGGGACCTTACAAGAAAAAAAGATGGTCACACCAACCAATCATTTTCACAGAACAAGACATGAAACTCAAGGATTATCCACACATGGATGCCATGGTCATAGAGGCAAATGTTGACGGATGGGATGTCACCAAAATCCTAGTAGATGGAGGAAGCTCTACGATATACTCTTCGCATCAACACTAGACGCAATGGGAATCAAAAGACAAAACTTGGGAAGAGCGAGAATATCCATTAGTTGGCTTTGGTGGCAAAAGGATAAATTCAATTGGAAGAATTGTACTACCAGTATCCTTCAAGACACAAAATAACGCAAGAACAGAACAAGTGGCATTTGATGTTGTTGAAATGCATAGCCAATATAATGCAATCTTCGGAAGAGGAAGCCTAAACATCTTGAAGCAAAGTGATCAACTACTCCTACCTATGCATGAAAATTCCAAAGCGATCAATGGACCAATATCAATTCATGGAAACCAAAACGAAGCAAGAAATATTGAGAAAGATTCAACTCCGGCTCAAAGGAACGTTTTGGCCTTTGAAGAAATCAAAGACGAAGATGAAACAGAAAATGCGAAGTCACAAAAGAAAGCGAAGACATGTCACAAAGCGTAAAACCAAGGAAGTCTTGCTAGATCCAATGATAATGCAGACAAGAAAGTCATCATAGGCGCCAATCTAGAAAAAAAGAAGAAGAAGAACAACTCATAAGTTTCTTAAGAAGCAATCAAGACGTCTTTGCATGGTCGCAAAAAGATCTAGAAGGAGTTAGCAGAGACATCATTGAACACCTTTGAACATCGACACAAATATCGTCGAAGAAACAAAGGTTACGAAAGATATCCGAAGATAGAACAATGGCCGCGAAATTTGAGGTTCAAAGACCGCTAGATGCAAAAGTTATAAGGGAAGTCCAATTTACAACCTGGTTGGCAAACATCGTGATGGTAAAGAAAAGCAATGGAAAATGGAGAATGTGCATAAATTTCACGAGATCTCAACAAAGCTTGTCCGAAAGACAACTTCCCTTTACCAAGGATCGACACATTAGTCGACCAAGCCGCAGGAAGTGAAATGCTAAGCTTCCTCGATTGCTTCTCAGGATATCATCAAATTTACATGAAGAAAGAAGATGAAGAAAAGACAAGTTTCATAACACCATTTGGGACTTATTGTTTCCAAAGAATGGCGAGGGGCTTCGCAATCTTTGGTTCAAGCTTCATCGAATGACATCAGTAGCACTCAAAGATCAAATCGGAGACAATTTGCTGGCATATGTCGACGACATAATAGTGAAAAGCAAGAAACGCGAAGACCATTTGAAAGATCTGAAGCAAACTTTTGAGAACTTGAAAAAATCAAACCTCAAACTCAATCCTGAAAAGTGTACCTTCGGAGTACAAAAAGGCAAGATTCTCGGATGCATAGTTTCAGCAAAAGGCATCGACCCAAATCCAGAAAAAATAAAACCAATCATGCAAACAGAAGTTCCAAAGAATACCAAGGACATCCAAAAATTGACAGGGGAAGATTGGCTTTTTGAACCGGTTTATATCAAAATCGCCAGAAAAAAGCTTCCCAATTTTTCAAGCACTCAAAGGGGCGAAGACAAACTTTACATGGGGAGAAGAACAACAAAAAGCTTTTGAAGAAATAAAGAAATATCTTTCAAGTCCCTCAACATTGACAACACCAAATGTTGATCAAGAACTACTCTTATACATCTCAGCATCCGAGAAAGCAGTAAGCGCAGTACTAGTGCAAGAAAGAGAGAAAGACCATGCGAAGAAACAAGAACCAGTTTACTTTGTCTCCGAAGCCCTCTCCGGATCAAAGTTGTTTTACTCAGAAATTGAGAAAATAGCATATGCAGTACTTATGGCAACAAGAAAGTTGAAGCACTACTTCTTGGCCCACAAAGTGAGAATTCCAACAAATCAACCACTCAAAGATGTACTCCAAAGTTGCAAATCTTCGGGAAGGCTTGGAAAGTGGGCAGCTGAAATCTCGCAATATTTCATCGAATTTGAGAAAAGAACAGCAATAAAGTCACAAGTATTAGCAGATTTCATCTCAGATTGGACACCAGCAACAAGTTGCGAAGATCAAAAAGATCATCAAGAGTGGACTTTGTCCTGTCAAGAATGGACAATGAATTGCGATGGAGCATGGGGCTCCGCAGGGGTTGGCGTAACAGCAATAATCACTTCGCCATCCGGTGTCAAAATGAAATATGCAGCAAGACTTGAATTTCGATGCACCAACAACATCGCGGAGTATGAAGCAGTATTGCTGGGGCTTCGCAAAGCAAGAGCAATGGGCGTACAAAAAATCATGATAAAAACAGATTCTCAAGTCGTGGCAGGCCATGTCGAGAAAAATTACAAGGCAAAAGATCCGGAGCTGGCAAAGTACTTGCAAAGTGTGAGGGATCAAGAAAAACATTTCGAAGGATTCACAGTGCGAAGCATTTCAAGAACAAACAATGAAGAGGCAGATGAAATCGCGAAGGCAGCAGCTCAAAAAGTAAAGTTGCCACCAGATGTGTTTTATCAAGTATTATCAGAATCTTCGATAAAAGCAAAAATTGAAGAGCCAAAGTACATTCATATCATTGAAAGCGAAGATTGGAGATCAGAAATAATAGCATTCCTAAGAGGATTTTATGAACCAGAAAGTGAAGCTGAAGAAATAAGAATGAAGCACAAGACAAGAAATTACAAACTTATTGGCAATCAACTTTTCAAACATGGCATTTGTGAACCATTACTCAAATGCATTTCAAGTTTTAAGAAGGCAAAAGAATTGCTGCAAGAAATACATAGTGGAACATGTGGAAATCACGCCGGCCCAAGAGCCATAGCAGGAAAGGCATTTAGACAAGGATTCTATTGGCCAACAGCTCAGAAAGATAGTAAGGAAATAGTCAAAACTTGTCACAATTGCCAAATCTCAGCAAACAAGTCAAATGCCCCCGCCAATCCAATTCAGCACATTGAACCTACTTGGCCACTTGCAAGATGGGGAATAGACATAATTGGTAAACTTCCACCAGCTCAAGGCAATCATCAATATGCAGTTGTCGTAGTTGAGTATTTCACAAAATGGATAGAAGCGAAGCCAATAACAAACATGTCATCCACAACAATGAAGAAGTTCCTTTGGCAAAACATAATTTGCAGATTCGGAGTCCCAAGACACATAACTTTGGACAATGGAACTCAATTTGACAGCGAAGATTTCAGAAGCTATTGTGAAAGTATGGGAATCCAACTTTGCTTCGCATCAGTCAAGTATCCTCAATCCAATGGAGCAGTCGAAAGAGCAAATGGTATCATATGTGCGGGAATTTCAAAAAATCTAGTAGGACTCCCAAAAGGAAAATGGGTTGAAGAATTACCAAGGATTGTTTGGAGTCACAATACAACCACAACAAGATCAACGAAGTTTACACCTTTCAAGTTACTATATGGTGATGAAGCAATGACTCCAGAAGAGATACAGTTCGAAGGTCCAAGAACAAGTGTTGAAATCACAAGCGAAGAGGACCAAAAGACAAGCAAAGACTTGCTCGAAGAGGAAAGAAACCAAGCCGTGATGAATCTCAGGAAATACCAAGAAGAAACAAGCAAGTGGTACAACAAGAAAGTAGTGAAAAGAGATTTACAACCAGGAGACTTCGTGCTGAAAATGAAAAGAAACGAAGACACTGTGGGAAAGTTCCAGCAAAAGTGGGAGGGACCTTTTATCATAACAAAATCAAACAGGCAAGGATCCTATCACTTGGAGAACCTCAAGGGAGAAGAGTTGAGCCATACATGGAACATCAAAGACCTTCGCAAGTATTATCCCTAGAATTTTTCTTTTTAAAGTTTTGTAAATAAGCAAGTTAGATTCAAATTCCTAGAAGCACTTTATCATTTTCAATCAAGAGCTGCACTCTTTTTCCACTCAGGGGAAGCCCTTCGCAGGGTGAGTGGTTTTTTAACGAGGCAGACTCTATTGTAAATTCTCATGTCAAATATAAATGAGAAAGTAGTTTCCCAAACATGTGCATCCTTTACTTTTCTTTCCATTACCACAAAGCCAAAAAGCAAAAACGCTTTAACATCGGCTAAAAGTTTTCACAAAAATAAAACTAAGTAGGTATAATTTGAGTATAAAACTAAAATTATTACCTACAAAATTCTCTAAGGAGAAAATTTGACTTCAAATCAAAGTCCTCGCTCCTACTTCGCAAAAAGAAGGGGACGACGTTTTCAAAATTCTCTAAGGAAAATTCTCTCAAAAAAAAGGGGAAATTTACAAAATTTCAAAGGAGAAATTTTGACTTCAAATCGAAGTCTTCGCTCCTACTTCGCAAAAAAAGAAGGGGACGACGTTTTCAAAATTCTCTAAGGAGAAATTTTGACTTCAAATCGAAGTCTTCGCTCCCACTTTGCAAAAAAAGAAGGGGGGACGACGTTTTCAAAATTCTCTAAGGAGAAATTTTGACTTCAAATCGAAGTCTTCGCTCCCACTTCGCAAAAAGAAGGGACGACGTTTTCAAAATTCTCTAAGGAGAAATTTTGACTTCAAATCGAAGTCTTCGCTCCTACTTCGCAAAAAAAGAAGGGGATGACGTTTTCAAAATTCTCTAAGGAGAAATTTTGACTTCAAATCGAACTTCACAAAAAATAAAGAGAACAACGATTTCTAAATTAACAAAAAAATAATTATACAAGACATGTATATAGAGATACAACATCATGCAAGACACTTATTCAACTTTACATACAACACATACAAAGTTTGGGAAAACTTTACATACAAAGTTTAAACACTCAAAATTCTTCGAAGCAACACTAGTTGCTGCTTCGCTCAAAATATCGTCGACAACCTCGTTGATTATTTTATCTGCCGTATCTTGCAAACCATCCCCAAATATAAAACTTGGTGATGCACTTGAGCAAGAAGAATGAAACGTAAACCTTAAATACATCAAGAAAAGACCAAACGTAAATCAAAAAAAGGAAGAACCTAAAATAACACGAATCTTACTTGTCCAAAATTCTTTGAAATCAACAACCCTAGGCATCCTATAAGAATTTTTTGCCTTAGATTTCCCAAGACACTTATCCACAAACTCATCGATATTTGCACTACCGTAAGCCTCGAAAAACTCCGAAGCCTCGAAAACAAAGTCACCCTTCGCAATCATAAGAGGCATCGCGATGACAATATCTTGCGCAGGCTTCGAAAGTGAGAAACCCGCGCAAGATTTTCCAAAGTCAAAATTCGCCATAAAGAATCGAGAAAAAATTAAACTTCGCAACAACGATAACTTCGCTTAATCATAAATAACAAAGTTTAAACAACCCATCAACTTAAACAAATTTACAAGCATTTCTATCCAAACATGTCTTCTACATCCTCCCAAAACATTCAGGATAAAAATTGTTCAACAAACTAGTTCCTCCGCTCACTAACATCGTTACGGCTCTTGTCCTCCTCTTCCTGGATCCTCCTTTCTTCTTCCATCTGTTGCTTCCTAAGAGCTTCTTCTTCCTGTGAAATATCGAATTCAAGCTGTTAAAACCAAAAGTTAGCAAACAAAACAAAATAATAATCACGAGAAAACCATAATGAAAAGTGGCAAAAATACCTTCTTCAGCTTTTCTTTAACCTTCTCAAGGCAGTGCTCACGACCACATTGGCACCAATATTCATTGAAAAATTTCTTACAAAGCAGATGAGTCCGAGGAGAAATTTGATTGATAGCATCTGCAGGAAACTTGAATGTGGGAGCAGCAAAAGCATCATACAGTGGATCGTTGGCCTCTTTCATAAGGTGCAAAAGAGCCCTGGTGGAGTACATGACACTTGTGTCACGTCGCCGCACAACAACACTAAGATCCTCATATTGTCGGCAGAGCCGGTGAAGAAAGGATCATATTCCCCAAGGTCCCAAAGAAGGGTCTTCGAACAAAGACCCCACTTCTCATATGCAGTCTTGCACAACTCCCACATTCTATTAAACTTTCTCATTAATATCTGATCCATTTCTGCGCTCTTCTTCTCAAGATATTCCTTCTCCCTTGTAAGATTAGCAATAGTTGCCTTCGCAACCTCTAGCTGTCTATCCTTTTCATTTATGGTATCCGAAGCCTTGTGATACAAACGATCGATCTTATGCCATTCATTCACAGCTTCTCCTCTTTCTTTCTCCTTAGAAGCAACTTGAGATTTCAAATCCTCAATCTCTTTTAGCAAAGATTTTTCTCGAACAGCGAAAGCAGTCGCGCTGTCCTCAAGTGACTTCCTAAGGCCACGATTGACAAGAGCACCCTATATACACAAGATAAAACAGTTAGAAGAAATTTTATAAATAACTTCGCGTACATAAAGACACACTCACAAACAAGCGAAGCTTACCTTATACATCAAATTTATGCCAGCATCAGCAAGCTCCAATGGATTCATCTTTGCTAACTCAGCTTCGGCATCAGGAACTAAGAAAGCATCATCAATACATTTAGTCAATTGCTTCTCAGTCCTCTTCGGAAGCACGCGAAGCTTATCCACCCCAACTCCAACAAATTTAAAAGAATCCAAATTGACACCGCTCTCAAAGCAAAACTTCAGGGTGTTGTCAATGGATTTTGCGATAGCCTCAGAAGTAAGTTCTGTCTCATCGACAGCCACTTGAGGAGTGGGGTGATCCAAGATAACATCCTTCATTGATCCAACATCAATAGTTTTTTCCCTTGATGAAGTTGAAGCATCAGGAAAATATTGAGCTAAAAACAAAATGAAAGAAAATAATCAGAAAAATAGGAATTCAATCAGCAAAGAAAAGAAGAATCAAGCGAAGATATTCGCAAAGTTACAATCGAAAAGTCCAACTTCAAAGTCCGGGGACGACGTTTTTTGAACGAAACAAAGTTTTGAGAAAACTTATGATTCGTGGGTTTCATGCCTTTGAAGTCGGCCTTCGCCCACGAGGGGCTGCTGTTGGGATCTAACTTTGATTTCTGTTTAAACTTTTGTCCCAAACTTTGAAGATTTCAGGATGAATCAGAATGGGAGCAAAGTTCTACTTCGAAGATGACTTCGCAGAATTCTAGCTTCGCGGAAGAGTGGCTTGGGTGAAAGATAAAAGCTAAGGTCAGAAGATCCAAGCGAAGATGGCCTCGATGACTTCGCTGCGAAGCCAAAAGAAACATCGCCAGAAGAAATGAAAAGCGTTGCGAAGATGGAAGAATAAACTAAAAGAGGCGCGAAGATGAAGAGTGCATCTTCGCGGGGGAAAAGATATCATTGAAGATCATTTCAGGATCCTTAGTATTTTTGTATAATTGCGAAGCCAGGGGGGGCTATAAATACCCCCTGATACCCTTTGTAATCGCCATGTTGAATGGCCACCTTGTAAACCATTTCATCATCAATAACATGTTGTGTTGAGCAATCACCCAACACGTGGCGAATCTGATACGGCTTATATTGTTTTATGACCAACATACGAGAGTTAGCGGCCGGGGCGAAGGTGTCCCAATCTTAGTCACCGCGGTTTCCGGAACGATGGAACCGAACGACGGATCGAGGAACGAGGAACGGCGTTTTGGATGCAATTTTACACTGTGGGAACGAAAACGTTCCGCGTTCGCCCCCCGAACGGCGGCGTTCCCGAACGGGGCGCTAGGTCGTGTCGTTCCCAGGTGACTAAGGTCCCAATCCGCAATACAATTGGATGATAGAAAGTCAGAATCACCTGCAACCAACATTGATGCTACAATTGGATGATAGAAAGTCAGAATCACCTGCAACCAACATTGATGCGTACTTATGTAAATGATCGAATCAAACCTGCACGCACTGATCGGGCCTGATAAGATATTAAATAGTGTCAGCCAGTGAGGCCGGGCATTGAAGAGACGCAAGCTGAGAGTATACAAGCTAATGCAACAGGGGCAGCATACCACAGGAAAGCTAGTTGAATAGTCAAGTCCTGGAATTAAGGCGAACGGTGCTTACATATGCATAAATAGATCATAGTTCTGAATGAACTAATATTAGGGTGTCACCTTAGGTCCAACGAAATAGGGGGCGCTACCTGGTGGGGGCTTTACATGGCATGGCACTGCGCTGGTTGGCAGCAAAGGTGGATTTAGATTTTGCCGCTGTTGGGCATATTACATATGGATACCGGTGCATCCGAGATGAGATTTTTCCTTGTTGTGTGGCGAGGCGGATGATGTGAGCTGCTAGTGGTGTGGTTCACGATCCCACAGGTTGATCGTCATGGGCGATGTTGCGATGTTGTCGTCGCCTGAATCTGAGTCAACACATGATCCACCTTTTTCGTCAGTTGCAGGTATACCATTCCATGGTCATACAATGTTCGGTAGAAAATGCGAAATGGAGTACCTGACCGTTCGTAGCGGCACATACATTCAGTGTGGTGTCTGCAACCTGAGATAGAACCTGCAGAGTAGAGCAAGCTAAAATATGGGCCTGGTGTCCGAGTTCACCAAATGTGTGGAGTCAAGGTGGAGACCTCTGTTGATGGGCTCAATCTTGGTCTTTTCGATTGGTTGTTAGCAGGATTTGTCATGGCATGCAACGACCTACACACCATGTTGGCCAAATCTGAGGTCTCTGATCTAAGGGGTTCAGTGCCAGGACAATAACGATGAAAGTTGTCTGGGGTGTCGCTGTTGGACTCCAATGCAGGGTGGACCTGCAATAAGTATGTTGAAAGCATGATCCAAAGAGAATGTCAGCCGCGAAACCAGCGAGCAGACAAAAAATGATGACACTTTTGTCCATGTGTGTGCTGAAGCTTTTCCACACTTACCTCCCATCCCTGGGTGCAAGTCAAAGTTGTAATGAATCCTTTGATGAATGGTTGAACTATTCGGAGGAGGATAGCGATGCACTCAATAGTGGATCGGGGCTGGACGAGTCAGTGGGACGGTTTAGCTCCGCAGCTGCCACGTACAGGGGGCCTGCAGCCTGGTATTTGCAGAAAATAGAGAAAATGAGGGCCGACTCGAAAGGACTGCATGTGAAAGATAGCTGATACAAAACAGTATTAAATACTAGCCAAGCAACCACATTCTCAAGTGCTTACATAATTACATCACTCCACTAGGAGAGCAGTTGTTAAATCTCCAGTTCCCTGAATAGCATTATGGATCAGCCAAGTGAAAAATTAATTTATATACAAGTCATTGAATTATATAAACTAGTAATGCTATAAAGACCAGAAAATTAACCAAACAATAATTTCACAGGTAATATCAATTCTAACTCACAGGTTAAATTTACAGTAATTTAAGTTAGTTACTAGCATAGTCTAAGTCACATGTATACTTGTATATCAAATTATCAATTCTAACTCAGTATTTAACTCATCATGATTCTGAAGAATATGTGTATGCTGAAGCCAGCAGAAAGCACAGCGCCCTGACAAATGTATCCGTGCTCATTCAATTCAGTTTCAGTGCTCATTCAGTTCAGTTTTAGAATTGGTATATTTCAGAATATATTAACTGCATCATGTGTGTCACATTTTCAGCTCAAAATATGTCCACAGAAATAGATAATACATGCATATGTCTCAGATCAATACACTGTTGCTTCTAAATACTTTACAGACTAAATATAAGTTGGTTGTGTGATATATATAAAAATTCGCAGTAAATCAATCACTAATTCCAATGCTTTGGTTTCCATTAAGCATATACCAATCAGTAAATTAAACACATCCAAAATGCAAATTAAATCATCCATACACAGTTTGACAGGAACATATATCTTATCGTGGATTCCACCCAATCAAACCTAAGTGACATGATTTTCCAGGCTTTAATTTTCCATCAACGTGGCGGACAGAGAAGACGTATCGCGGACCTGCTTGTAATGAACCTGGATGGCGCCGCTGCTGCAGATCCACCACTACCGAGAAACTAGATATTTTGTGAGAGTGAAAAAAAGTCACGAAAAATGGTTTTACTCTCACAAAAATAATGCGTTAGAGTACACACCGCCACGAATTACTTCTCACAGTATTACACTCATGAAATACACACTTTCATGAGAGTTCAACATCACGGATTGTTTTCATGAGAGTTTGCCATGAGAGTCACCCTCATGAAAATAACATTGTTACCAGATTTGCATTGCTATTTTCATGACAGTTTTTTGTGGTATTTCGTGAGAGACCACCTTCACTGAGTTATTTTTTGTGAGTATAAGGGTATTTCGTGAGCTGACCATCATGAAATTATTTCATGAGAGGAACGGTATTTCGTGAGAGTTCACCATCACAAATTTAATTCACGAGAGTTGAGGTATTTTGTGAGAGTTCACTAGCATGCAATTATTTTATGAGAGTTAAGGTATTTCATGAGAGAACACCCATCACGAAAAAAAATATGGTAAGCCATCACAAAAGTATGATTTCCTGAGAGTCAATACCATCATGAAAATTATGCAATCGGAGGATCTCAAACCAAAATTCAAATACACACATAATCCAAATGTCAATCCAGCACACATACAACAAGATCCAATATATGCATATATGCGTCTGATTTCAACTACAATACATTCTAACTCCATCAAAGTGTCCAGCCATTACACTAAAGGCTTACAACTCATAGTTCTAGACATCCAAAATGACAAGTTACAACACATAGCACTAACTATCCAATATGACAAGTTCCAGCACAGGTCCTAACCATGTTCAGTTTTACTCACATCAATTGCATCGGTTGTCAACTTTTTTTGGATCCGTACTTCATTACAATATATGCATTCAGAGCGCTAGTCTTCTTGGAGCCAAACATATGTTCCTACATGATCACAAAATGAATAAAGTTATAGGCTGAGAACATAGCAGGAAGATAATTTAAATTAACATAGCTGGATGATAATTTTGTTGGATCTCATGAAACAAAATAGCCACCATGAGCTCGTTCTGACCAGAATGCAAAGGGCCTATTGCAATGAGGAAAGCAAACGACTTGAAAATTAACAGAAATCATGTAGTACTCCATAATTTATTTGTCAGATCTACATTTAGAACCATCAAACTGCAACTGAACTACAGAAGAATTGGCATAACCTATTGGCATCATCGTATCTCTAAAAACTAACACAAATAATCCTGCATAAATAAATGTAAATGGCATCATATATCTAAAAACAATTCAAGCTTTCCGTCAGTTCTTACTAATTACAGAATATAATTGAATATTGAATACCAGGGCAAGTTATATATGGATCTGAAGATAGATATGTGGCAGGGGAAGCACACTGTATTGTACCTATAGGGTGCTCTTGCTGTGCAAGGCTAAAACTAAAAAAAAAGGTGGGATTGGGAGTTTGTATGGATCTTGCGAGATTGCCTCAATGCCACGGTGGGTCAGAAGGTTGGGGAGGAGAGGATTGGTAGAGGCATGTCACCGTGGATCTGCAGAAGTGGGAGACGCACCAATGCACCGCTCGATATGTACACCAAACACTTTCAATGGCGCTGGCTAGATTTGAGACGACCTGAACTGTAGATCAAGAACATACCAAATTAATCCGTCAATACGAGTGGATAAAGAACCAAATCGATCTGGGAAGATGAGAGAACTAGATGAAGAACCAAATCAATTTGGGTAGATGAGAAGAGCGCCTGTACCTACGCCGCTGCCGCTAACGTGAAGGCGTGAATCTTGGAGTCGCCGCCACCGCCTCCTCACAGCTCTCGAGCTCCCGGAGTAAGGAGTGGTGGGGGGAGCAGGGGAAGTTGCAGTATTTGGAGGAAATGCCTCGTCGAGTTCGGAGGACCTGTGCCCGCGTCGATCCGGCCGCCGGAGGACCTCGCACAGCGTCGATCCGGCCACACGGGGCTGCAGCCCATGCCATTATGGAAGCCCACGACGCCGCGGGCTACTTGCCACAGCGCCCCCGCTGCTAGAGGGCCACGCCGTTGAAGGAGCCACCTTGCTCGAAAGCGAGAGAGACGGGGAGAGTTTATTTTTTGTTGGGAAGAGATAGGGAGAGTTGTGCTGGCGGCGAGGGAGGTTGAGTTGAGTGGGCGAGGCTGAGAGAGAATATAGGAAGTTAGGGTTTTGGAGGGATGAAGATGTGCTTATATACTTGCAATTTTGATCCAACGATCCTTATTCATCAGGGGTTCATCTAACGGCTAGAATAGATCAGGCCGCATAGTACTGGCCCAAACAACGTTCAATGGGCCAAATACTGCTGGCCGAAAGTGAGGAAAGCAATTTTCATGAGAGTCTATATCATCATGAAAAATATATTTTAAATTTCTTATGGTTGTGTGGCTGTGGCGTGCGCTTTGCGGTGTGCTATCAAACTCAAATTTTTTTCTCGAGGCATCTACATGGCATGTGTGAAAGCACCGCCAAGTTTGAGAATTTTCTGAAATTGTTTGGTAATTTTTCTCGATTATTTTAATAATGCAGCGTGACTTCTCCCAAAGTAATTATATGTTGAACTGCGACCATAAAAAGACCGAAACGGTGCCAAACTTTTTGGCAAAGGTTTCTTTTGCCCTAGGAGGCAAAACTTGTGGAGGCCAGTGCGAAATTATTATGTTTTCAAAGTGTAATTCACCATATTTGGTATTTAAAAAAATATAGTAATTCCAAAAATGACTAAAAAATACCTAGGATTTTGCATGGGGCCATATTTTGGGTGTAAATGACCACACAAAAAAATTGAGAAAGTTTGGACATAGGCGGAGCGACGTGCTTCACGGTGGTACATGGAGTACCTTTCACCAGAACCCTATCCATACACTTAGGTTTCTCATGGTTGTGTGGCACATGCGCTTTGCGGTGTGCTATCGGCCTCAAACTTTTTTCGAGGCTTCTACATGGCACATGTGAAGGCACCGCCAAGTTTGAGATTTTTCTAGAATTATTTGGTAATTTTTCTAATTATTTTAAGACTTCTCGGTAATTATACGTTGAACTACGACCACCCCCGAAAAAGACTTGAAATGGTGCCAAACTTTGCCAGAAGGTCTCTTGTGCCCTAGGAGGCAAAACTTGTGGAGGCCGGTGCAAAATTATTGTGTTTTCAAAGTGTAACTCACCATATATTTGATCGCACGCGGCACGTAGAAAAATATAGTAATTTCAAAAATGAACAAAAAAACCTAGGATTTTGCGTGGGGCCATATTTTGGGTGTAAATGATCAAAAAAAAATTTGAGGGAGTTTGGACATAGGCGACATGCATATGCTTCATAGTGGTACATGGAACCTTTTTAGAACCCTATCCATACACTTAGGTTTCTCATGGTTGTGTGGCTTTGTGTGCTTTTGCGCAAGTATGCTATCGGCATCAAACTTTTCTAAGGCGTCTACATGGTATGTGTGAAGGCACCGCCAAGTTTGAGAATTTTCTAGAATTGTTTGGTAATTTTCTTTGATTATTTTAATTCTTTGCGACTTCTCCCCGATAATTATACGTTGAATTGCGACCACCCCAAAAAAGACCAAACGGTGCCAAACTTTTTCCGCAAGCTCTCTTGTGCCCTAGGAGGCAAAACTTGTGGAATATAAATTATTGTGTTTTCAAAGTGTAATTCACCATATTGTATTTTCATGGTTGTTTTTATGGTATTTCATGAGAGTGAACCAATGGATTTCGTGAGACTTTTGGTATTTTCATGAGAGTTGACCTTCACGAATGGATATTGCCACCAAGTTTGCATCGGTGTTTTCATGTTTTTTTATGGTATTTAGTGAGAGTGAAATGGATTTTTGTGAGACTTTGGTATTTTCATGAGAGTTTACCTTCACGAATGGATATTACCACCAAGTTTGCATCGGTGTTTTCATGACTGTTTTTATGGTATAATGAGAGTGAACCTTCACGAATGGATTTCGTGGGACTTTTGGTATTTTCATGAGAGTTCACCTTCACGAATAGATATTGCCACCAAGTTTGCATCATTTGTTTTGATGAGTCTATTTTATGGTATTTCGTGAGTGAACCTTCACGAATGGATTTCGTGAGACTTTTGGTATTTTCATGAGAGTTTACCTTCACGAATGGATATTACCACCAAGTTTGCATCGGTGTTTTTCAATTTTTTTATGGTATTTAGTGAGAGTGAGCCTTCACGAATGGATTTTGTGAGACTTTGGTATTTTCATGAGAGTTCACCTTCACGAATGGATATTGCCACCAAGTTTGCATCATTTGTTTTCATTAGTCTATTTTATGGTATTTCGTGAGAGTGAACCTTCACAAATGGATTTCGTGAGACTTTGGTATTTTCATGAGAGTTGACCTTCACGAATGGATACCGACACCAAGTTTGAACCGGTGTTTTTATGAGAGTTTTTTTATGGTATTTCATGAGATTAAACCTTCACGAATGTATTTTGTGAGACTTTTGTATGTTCGTGAGAGTAATCCTTCGCGAAAACAACTGATTTTCATGACGTTGTGTAGAGTACTCTCATGAAAATACGTTTTGCATGGCGGGATTTACATCACTCTCATGAAAATATTTATTTCATGAGAGTTTATTTTTCACTCTCACGAAAAATCGCTCCTCTCACAAAATATCCGTCCGGTAGTGCACCAACGATCCGTCGCCGTCGGCACCCAGATCCGCTCGTTGTGGAAGGAGCGACGAGGCAGGGCGCCGCCATCCGCAGCTGCTTCGCTCCGCCCTCCAGGATCTGTCGTCCGCTTCCATCCACGCCGCCAGGATCCACCGGCCGCTTCCATCCACCCCCTGACCAGATCCGAACGATTCCCGTGAGATAGAGAAGACAGGTGAGAGAGCAAGAGAGAGTTCGGTGAGAGAAAGAGGCCGGTGAGTAAGAGACCTGAGAGAGAGAGAGAGGGAGGGAGACCGGTGAGACCGTGCGCGAGTGGCGTGACGGAGTGGTGCCGCTTGCTCACGCCTCAGGAAGTGGAGGGGCGTCGCTCGCCCGTGCCGCGGGAAGGGAACCCTAGCTGCGCCGCGGGCGTCGCTCGCCCGTGCCGCAGGGGAGGGGAACCCTAGCTGCGCCGCGCCGCCGCCGCCGGGCCATGTGGGGGACGGAGTTGGAAGCTTCCGAGGCGGGTCCGTGCCCCAAGGAGGTGCCGGCGTCTTTTTTGCTACGCGCACCCGGGCGGCGGGGACGCACATGGGTGGACTCACTAATCTACGACACAGGTCAGCAAATACTCGTTGTTAGAGGTTGGCATGGACATGTTGCACGAATCTCTGCGCGAGGATCGACGGCAGCAAATGTTGTGGGTACCAGCCCACATGGATACGAAATCCGCGTTGCACATCCACCTAATGGCACAATATCCGGCGAGGAACCCAACATCGCTGCGTGCGCGAGAGAGGGCCGGATCCGACCGATAGCGATGATCCAGCACCAGGCGTCAGCGTTGTTCGGGGAGACTGCAGATCCCCGCGGCCAGCATGAAGGTACATGGTTTCCTGCCCCCTCTTCCTGCTTCTCCAACCCAACTCCGCGTCCACGTACACTAGGTGTTTGTACGAATGCGTTACCCATGTTTGCAGCAGTGCAATGGCATGTCTTCGTCCACGGTCCACGGCTAGGGGAGCTGCACTGTCTATCTAACCCTGACCATGATCGATCTTGTTATCTTGCAGCTGCAAGTGCAACACTCAATTCTTTGCATCACCCGCTGGTTGTTCCTGTGCATGCAGTGCATCTTCCTTCAGGACTGTGCTGAGGCGAAGCAGGAGGGTGACAGGGAAGAGGAGTGGAAGCTCTGCTCGGTGGCGACGACCAAGCTGGACCCCAACAATGGCATTTCCCTTCCGCTCCCTCAGCCACTACTCCATGCACTTTGACATGAGCACAGCACAGGCGCATGACATCATCTGATAAAGCTTGAATATATTGAATGTTTTTTCTTTTCAGGTTTGCACCGACGGACTGAGCATTTGGATCTCTAATTCATGTACAAGTTTTCTTTTCTGAATCTTGTCTTTGATGACTGAATTTTCTTTTACTTCCTTTTTTCCTGTGATGTGCAGAACACCTCTTCCATGAATTGAGACCCAATGATGTATCACAACTTGGATCCTTTTGCAACGCTCGAAATAAACCTTAATATCAGAGCAGTAAATGTAGGTAATAATATTCTATTTCTGAATGCCGTAAGCTACTGGAACATTAGTAGAACCTATCTAGCTGCACTGTTCTTCAGTTTTTATTAGCCAGGAGCTTCTATGGAATTTCCTGCTGAGTATACAACTTTTATGGAATTTCCTACTGCTGAGTATAAAACTTTTATGGAATTTCCGGCTGCTGAGTATAAAACTCTCCGATGCTTGGTTCAGTCAATAGATTGTTGGTTGTTTTTTAAAAAAATGGTGGGATTTTGTTCCACCGAAAAAAACTTGCAATTGCAGAACGTTTCATCAATGCTAGCTGTTGCAAAAAAAACTATTTTTTTTAGTGTAGCAGTATCACCAAGACTGCACTCTGTTATCATTCCTGCTCTTGGAAGGTTGATTGTCAAGATATATACTTATTCTATTTCTCAGACTGATTAAACATTGAATTGAAAAGGATTCCCTGCGATACTGTTGCATACATTTTCGCATGGAGACAGAAAAAGGTGCAACTAGAGGCGAAAGCTTCAGACTTCGTATGTTGTTAACCTGGCATGTGTTGAAGGAATGAAAATGGTAGGTTATTCAGTACTGAAAGTCACGGTAGAGAAGGAATATGCAAAATCATGGGATGTTTGAAAGGGGTTGCTGAATTGCACCATGTTGTTAACATGCAATAGTTCAAAATCTCTCATTGTTTCATAGACAAGTGACTGTGTTTCCAATTCAATTTAGCCAATGAGAATTTATTCATCAGATCAATAGATGCAAAATCCATGTATGTGATATTCCTTGATGCAGTTTCGTTAATTAGGTGGATATTAGACACACATTGTGGTTCAATTTATTTTCCTTTTGCACTTAATTGTAATGGGCTTGTATTTTGTGCAGGTTGAGACAATCCCACTTACTGAAGTTATAAGGATTCTCTTCGGTGAGGGACATGCAGAGAGCAACATGAGAAGTTAGTGCATGTATTCCTTTTGTTTAATTCCATACTTCTGCCACATGTCTTTTGATCGTATCCAACTAGAATTTGCAGTGATTCTAAAATACAGAGCACCCAAAGTTTGTCAAATGAATGGAATGGTATTTCTGGCAGGTGGTTATTGAAGTTTCTTGCGACGTTTGTTTCATATGCAACAAGCCGACACAAGAAAATCTGCATTCGCTGGCTAGGCTAGGCAAAGTGAAAGCAAGAGAACAATTCATGGTTGCTGCTCCATCAATGAAGTCTATGCCCAATAAGAGAGCATTTCGCAGTGATGTTACAGTGACAATAAGCGAGGCAAAGTTTTTTTTTCTTGTTTGATCTCTTGTGCTATTTCTTTTAAATACGATAGAGAGCTCGTTTTTTTTTTTTTTTTTTTTTTTTTTGATAGGGGCTAGGATTGAATTTACATAACTTCGGTGTTGTGATTGTTGTGAAACGCTGCTTGTTGGCGTGCAGGCACCCATTCACTAATCGATCTCATCAAAGGTTTAGCAGTTAGTTTGTATTAGCTTAGTCTTGTCACCAAAGGGACATGTCCTTTCGAGATTCTCTTGAAGTGTCACGTCCGTACGACGCGTCCTATATATTGTCTCAAATCAATGAAAGACATCAGTTGTTCCATTTACATTTCACATTAACAGTGATCATGTATCATAACACTAATTCAAAAGGTACAATTTTATAGGATTAAATTTGGATTTAGTGTGACCCGTAGCGTTAGCACGGGCAATATACTAGTGTGAGAAAGTTTGTTGCTGCAGAGAAAAAGCATCATCTTGTCGGGAGCTCACCATTCGTCCGTGCAATAGCTACACGAATCTGCTTACCTAGGAACACAACGTGTTGCAAAATTACTTCATGCCCTATGGTTTCGTGAAGGAGGCCGGATTACCCATTTGGAAGTATCACGGCAAAGCATATCAGAGTGTCGCCGGTGATGTCCAACCCAAAAATTTCACGTTTCGGATGTGACATGGAAAACACTAAATCTATATCTATCTATATCTATCTATACTATAAAAGAGTGAAGGAATTGGAGGTCACGTGACGCGATCTCATCCATCCGATCTGTCTGGATTTCCCATCCGATGGTTCTCAGATGTGGACCGACCTTAGGTTACAGGGTGTTTTGCTTCAACTCACTCCTACAATGTACGCTGACGGGAATAGCGCCTCGAACGGCGCTAGCGCCCCCCGATACGTCGCGAGATCTTTCCTTCCCCGCGCCACACACCGCCGCACACCCCGCCGCACGTCAGAACCCGCGCTCCTACGCTGGGCCTCTGAGTGGTCCCGACGACACCGTCCCATGTTGCGCCATCGAGTAGACGTGGCCGACGATCGAGCGGACGAACGCCGGACGCCGCCGCACGGTCAAATCCTGCTCCCACGCTGGTCCTCCGAGTGATCCCGACGCCCAACGAAGCAAATCCCCTGGAACGAACCGGCGTGTATCGCTGCTGCTGCCTCCGCGACAAGCGATGATGGCGGCGTCGGCGTCGGCGCCGAGGAAGTGGGGATCGCGGCTCCCATAGGGCGCGAGGCATAATCCCAATACGGCGCGGCGAAGCGAAGGGCGAGCCCCGCGCGATGCCGACGCTGGCGCCCGGTTCCTCGGCGAAGATGCCAATCGACGGCGCCTGGCGGTTATAACAGCGAAGGATGAGGGGCAGACTTCGGTCACCCTTGTTCTCTCTCAAACGGGTCTTGCCACCGGCGTTTCATCTCACATGCCGTGATGGCGTGGGATGAGAGATCGCGAGACGAAGGAGAGCACGAGGAAGAATTTGTCGAGGGACGCCTTTGGCCTTTGACGGCTGCCGGCTGCCGCGTCGTCCATGGCGGGTGGCTTGAGGCCGCCGGCCGGTCGCCTCGTAGGTTCCTGTGCTATGCGTCGGCGGCGAGAGGCTTGCTGCGAGGCAAGAACGGGACGGGAAGACAGGATCGATCGAGCGACCATCACAACACATCTGCAGTCCACGTTTGACTGAACCAGAAAACAGGAACCACTCTCCGTGTTGTCCGGCGGCTACATAGTGAGTGCAATGCCCCTTCTTGTCCTTTCCAAATCTTGCAGCTTAGGGGAATTGGGATTTATTTTTTACTTTCCAGTCTGAATTTCTGTTACAACACAAACCAGGTCTCCAACCGGCCGGTCGACTGCATCCTCCACGCCTAGCTGTCGTACCACGCCAACTTTAAGGTATGCCTGTGTGGAGGAAGAGTCTACAATATGTTCTGATTTAATGTTATACATATTAATATGTCTTGTATTGACTAGCATGCATGGCTTGCCGCATGCAACATCCTTTTATCTTCCTGTGTAAGAGAAGCCGGACCGCGTCGGATGCGGCGCCTTAAGATTCGTGCATAGCTGAAATACAAATCATTTTAAGATCAAATACACTGATATACATACTATCCTTTCCTATACGTATAGTACTGAAACCATTTTTTTATTCGATGGGCGACGTGCAACCTGTCCTGGCTGGTCAGTCACCTGCAGTGTTCCCTCCCTCCCGCATTTGATTACTTTTTCCCTCTCACTTCCGTTCCTTTCCCAACTCAAAGCAGAGCGTCCCCATCCCCATCGCCGGCATCCCCGTCACCGGCTCCGGCGAGTCCTCCCTGTCATCTTCCCCAAGTCCGGCGAGTCTCAAGACCCTTCCGTCGAATCTGTTCAAGGTTGTTTGTGATTCCTTTCCTCCTCCCTCCCTGCTATTTCTCTCTCAATCTCTTTTTCTATAAATAGATCGAACGCCGTCGGCAGCCGCTCTCTCCCTCTCTCTCTCTCCATCGCCTACCTCTGCTTTCCCTCTCTCAATCTTCTCTCTCCTCTCTCTATCCCCCTCCCTCTCTCCCGCACATTCCATCTTGTGCTCTCCCTCTCTATCTTGCCTCTCCTCGATCCCTCTCTGCCACCATCACTTTTTCTTTTTTCTCAGATCCGCTTTTTTCAAGATTTGGTCTATCTAATTCGACTTTTTTTTATTATCTTGTGTCTGTGGTTTGCTGTTTGTTCTTCGTTTCTGAGCTCATTAGGGTTTAGCATTTTTTATATCAAAGCATCATAAACCATCGCCAGCATTGCTCTGCTGTCCATGCCCGGCAGCTTAATTACTCTGCATGCCATCGCCCATCACAGGTGCAGGAAGTAGAGCCATGGAGGTGCAAGTCGCCGGCGATTAGGGCACGTACACAAGCAAGCAAGTCGGAGTGCCATGCATGCAAAAAACCAGAGTACCTACATTTGTAGCTACTGCTTTGTACTTTTCAAATATTTGATCGATTTCACTCCATCCATCCACCTCATGCAAGTTCAGTTCTTTTTATTAATATCAAATATTAATTCAACCGATGTCATCCTGTCGTATTTAATTAATTTGTCTAAATTCCAAAGTTAGTATGAACCACAATATGGATTTTGCTCAATTTGGTCATGGTCCCCACTGGCCCTGTAGTCAATAATGAAAGGAAACTCTACTAAGTATTAAAGTATTTCTGTGAAATAAAATCTCCTCAAAATTGCCTTTTTTCACCTTTGTATTTTCAAATTAAATTATTGTTATGTCAACTACACCGTTAAAAATCTTGATCAGGTAATGTGATCTATATTAAATCTTATAATGATATACAAATTTCCAAATCCCTCTATAATGTCAATCTCAATTCATTGATCACATCAGTCAACGAAAACCAAACATTGGTCATATAAATACATCTTTATGTTTGCCACGGTTAGATTTTGCATTACTAATTTTCTGAAGCAGCTTCTCTCTCTAAAATATGCTTAACACATGTAGGTGATAGCAGTATATTTCTGAAGTATTTCAAAGGTGTTTCTTTTTCATGAATAGGGCAAGTATATATTACATGGGAAAAGGCTGAAGACCTGAAGAAGGAGCATTGTTATATATCTCTAGATTATATGCTAGAGTTGCAAATATTTGAGGTATGAATCTTGTATATATATTTTTGTTGTTGTTATATGAAGCTTTGAATTCTTGCATTCTTGCTTTTGAATGAATTTGTATAACTCTATATTTAAGAAATTAATTATTTTTACATTTCTAAGAACTAGCTAACTGGTACTATGTATACAGATTGTAGCCTGTTGATTAAAAATGAAAAACTTCTGAGCTTTCTAAACCATAAATAAAATATTTACAATGAACTGATGTCATAGATTTGTGACAATGACGAGTTAGCATCTTATGATGATTTATACTTAAGTCATTGTATGAGAATCCAAGGTTCTTTAATCACCGAGTTTATTTTGAACTTCATGCTTCTAACCAAGTTTCCAGGTGATTGACGTCTCTCATCTAAAAAAATTAAAGATAGAAAACTAATGTAGACTTAATTATGACTGGTTAATCTTATCATTTTATATAAGAAAAGAAACTGAATGTAATTCTGGCTGAATGTATGTTAGCATTCCATGAAACCAGTGTGACATATTCAAAATTATTTAGGTTTAAAATTCAAACCTCATAAAGCTACAACATACATTTTTTCATAAATTTAGGTGTTGAACATGTAATCTTGAGAAAATGTATGTTTTTTCTTTGCAAAATAAAATTTAATAGATATTAACACACATCTTCTGTGAAAGAAAAAAAACTTTTTGTAGACACACACGTGCGACAATGTTTTCTTTGCAAATTTTAATAGACATTAACACACATCTTCTTTTTTGTGAAAGAAAACACTTTTTAAAGACACACGCGTGCGTGCGTGTCGCACGTGCCTTTCCACTAGTAACATTAAATGATTTAAACATATTTCTAAAAAAAAATTCCAACTTTAATTAGGTTATTGACATTTATATTGTGGAAAAATCTGAGTATCTAATTTTTTGTAATTTAATTTAGTGGTATGTTGCATTCATGCCTGTGCATAAATTTTATGTTCGAAAAATGAATTGAAACGTTTCTACATAAGCTTAGTGTTTGGTTCCAACCGTATTCTCGACACTAGTACAAAAACCTTTTCCGTGACAGGACCCTAGTTGGCCCCGTGGCGGCCGCCTAGGAACCCGCCCACGGTAAAGGCATTAACGCACCGGGTGCCTTAATATGCCCACCACGGTAAATGCTCATTAACCGTGGCGGGCAAGTTACAAGCGTGCGGCACGGTTAATGAGCATTTACCATGGTGTGTAAATTAAGGCGCCCGCCACAGTTAATCCATGTTTTAAATAGCGCGTTATTTTACCGCTATAGCGTCTCTATACAGGTGTGGAACAATTGTCGCAAAGCTATTGTTTGTTTTTACGCTATTGGCGCTATAGCGCTCCTAATTTGCTGTTGCTCTTATTTTCCCTGGCTTGCCCAAGATAAAGTGTGGGTGGCCCAATTAAGCCCACTAGTGGCCCAATGAAGAAACCAAAAACGTTTGGCCTGAAGCTGGGCAAGCGCATGCACATCGGCGGGACTTCGGCGGCTGGTGAGCACGACAGTGGGTGACCTTGGCAAGCGCGGCGGCTGAGCGTGTGCGACAGCTGGTTGGGCGAGCGCGGCGGCAGCGACGTGGCGACGGCGGCTGGTTGGGCGAGTTGCAATTGGCGAGCAGCAGCAGCAAGCGACGTCTAGGTCCAACAATTGCTGACCCAAGTCCAGACGAGAGTGCGCCAGCACCACCAACTGTAGGTAAGTTCATTTGATTTTCTTGTCGTCAGTAAATTATTGCTAGATAGGTTCCTATGGATTGTTGCCTGTGAAGTGTGAAATCATGTTTTCCTATGGCTGAATTTAAATAGCACGCTAAAGCGTGTAGCTGCCTCTATAGCGTGGCCATTGCACTGCTATAGCGGTAATAGCCACAAGAATAAATGAACGCTAAATTTCATAGCCCGTTATTTAAAACGTGGACCCAGCCCTTGCAAAAATAGCAGCCATCCGCCCTTCTTCCTTCTTCCTTCTTCCTCCTCGGCTCTTCCTCTTGCAAATCATGGGGTCAGTGGGGGGGGGTGTTTGCCCTAAAAATTGCCTAATGGTCCACTTTTTCCTCTTTGCTTGGCCTCTAGATCTAAGGTAGATTCATGGATGCATGTTTATCTCTTTTCTTCTATTTCTTAGATGATTCTCTTGTATCAGAAGCGTAGATATGTTTTGTTGACCGTGCTTATTTCTTGGCTGAGGTCATGGAGCAGATTAAGATTCTATTTGATGTTGGGGTCAAAATGATGGATGGGTACCGCAAGGAGAAGTTTACTCTAAACGCCATCATCTTTGTCACCATCACTAATTAGAAGTGGTATGGGTAATGTACAACCCTATAGTTGGCTATCTCTACAACATAAAAAGAACAAAAGATGGACAATTTTTGGTGCGACAAATAGTTTGGTACTTCTACCCTCCCTCGTGCGAATCCATCCCACCCTGCAAGAAAAAAAAAAGAAAGTGCGATCCCAACCTCCAATCCCCAGCGTCAAATTTGGGATGTAAGGGCATCCTCCCCTCACTGACAATCTCTCCCCCCATGTGATCTCCCGTGGAAAAAAAATACCGCTCCTTCCTCTCTCCCGAGGCAGCAGAGGGCGCAGGCAATGGTGGCAGCAGGTCCCCGTGGCACTCCTCCCTCGCCCCCCTCCCCTCTGGCGCCGGTGCAGCCCCAGCCCCTCGCGCGCTCACCCGACTAGGAAGTTGAGGCGGACCATCCATGTCGGCATCATCAACGACACCTCCTCTGCGGCTCCGTCGATTTCACTAACACTTACGCCGGTAAATCTCGAACCCCGCCTCCTGTTTCTCGATCCATCGCTAGGGTGGATCGATTTGCTATCCCCAATCTGTCGATCCATGGATTATTGTTTGCACAGGCTCGGTCCATGCCGCGCTCCAATCTTGTCCTCGCCGGAGGAGGAACTAGAGGAGATGAACGGCGCTTGGGGCAGCCAGAAGCAGCAGTACTAGTCCAGGGGCGTCATCACCACCACGGCAGCGGCGGCCATGAGCCAGGTTGTCCCCTCGATCCTAGCCTGTGAATTTACTTTACATTTTTTTATTAGTGATTGGGTTCTGACTCCCTTGATGCTTTTAGCTAAAGGGATGTTATTTTTCTTGGCTTAGAATATAAAGATGATCTCTGTTTTACTAGCTCGTAGTGCATATGTATGGTTACTAAATTGAAATTTGTTCGTCGCTGCCCTCCCTCTCCCAGGCTCCTCCTTACTAGAATTTTTTTTTTTTCAGGTCCTCTTATTTGACCCTTGATCCCTGGGATGCTGATTTTTCTAGAGTAGTAATTATGGCAATTTAGTCCTGCCGCTTTTCAAACTGTATGTATATATATATATATAGGCTACTGATCGGATTGTGTCCTTTGAATATGCTATTTGGTTGTGCTGTCATGTCAATTTCAATATCAAAATCCGTGATTTGAGAAGCTTTTACCAGAGTGTTCTCTGTAGGTAATTGTTGGGATCTAAATTTGTTTCTCAAAACTTTTGTCACGAACCTTGAAGTTTCACGAAGTTTGTAGTTAGAAGCGGAGACAAGCAGAGAAACGTGTGAAGGTATCTTCGCGTGACGTATAGCTTCACACAAATCAAGCAAGCAGCACCAAAGTTCAGAGCCCGCCAATTTAGAAGAGGAGGCTTCACTAGGATGGCTTCGCTTGGGTGACGTGGACAAAGCCGAGGACGAGAAGTCTGGGTGTAAAGGAAACACGTGAAGTTGACAACTTCAACTTCGCCGAAAAGGAAATAGAGGATCACCAAAATTGTAAAATTAGGAGTTTCTATGTAACCCGAACCAGGGGTCCTATAAATACCCCCTGATGTCATTTATAATGTCCATGTCGAATGTCAATAAAGTGTTGTGATGATATTTCACCTAACATCTTGGCGCCCACCGTTTCTTTGTGTTTCGGTCATCCCCACGACTATCTCGGCCTATGGGGCGACCCAAGAGCAAGTCAACATCTGCTGATGAAACAAGACTTACAGAAGACGGAGTAGTCCAAACAAACAAACATGACTCAACAATAGAATAACCTCCCCAAGGAAACAACGAAGGCAAAGAAGAGCAAAGGCTTAAGAATCTAGAAGAAGAATTGAAGAAGCAAGAAAAAGAACTTGAAGCTTGCAAACTTAGAATAAGAGAAAGAAGTCTCAACAAAAGAATAGAAGAAGCTGAAGCAAAGATCAAAAGACTAGCGAAGAGATCAACAATGAAAGCAACGAAGTCACAATCCTTGATGAACCAAGTTCAACAAACAAAAGCATTCAAGAAAAGGAAGGCATCATAAACACAATTGATTCAGAATCACCACTCTCCATCGACCTTCAAATAGAGAAGTGGCCAAAAGAATCAAATTCAACACTATCCCAACATACGAAGGAATGACAAATCCAAGGCAATTCCTAATGAGCTTTGAAGTAGCTATGGCATCATGAGGCAGAGATGAAACAACACTAGCAAAAGCACTAATTATGGCAATGAAAGGCTCAACCCAAAATTTTTCTTTTCTCAAACCAAGGTCAATAAAAACATGGGAGCAGTTGAGAACAACTTTATTAGTTAACTTCCAAGGATTTCAACACACCGGTCTCACAAGTAATGACTTGTTTGACATCAAACAATATCCGTAAGAGCCGCTCATTTAGTACTATAAAAGATTTTTCCGGATGAAAACTCAAATTCCAAATGTCACCGACGGAGTCATCATCATTGCAAGTAACCGGAGGACTTAGAGCTAGACAATTGTCTTCGTATTTCAAAAAGAAATACCACACCACAGTCGCTCAACTATATGAAGAAATTCAAAAATATGCAAGATGAGATGACGACTAGAGAAAAAAGAATTGATGAAGAGAACAATCAACAATCAGCGATTGCAAGTTTAAGCCAAACAATCAATTTAGCTCTCAAATGTTTGAACGAAGACAGTTTCAACCCTTTTTCGCGTGTCAATCAAAAAAACAATGAGCAATTTGTTGAGAATGCACCACCCTAGGGTCAAAATGAGCAGCGAAATCAATTTCAAAATAGAAACTACAACAATGGAAATGGCAATTTTAGAGGAGGATTCAATCAAAGAAGATTTGGAGAACAAAGAATATTGAAACCAGAAGAAATGTATTGCATCGTGCATGGCAAAGGGGCTGGCCACACCTCCAAAATGTGCCCAAATATAAAGAAGACCATTGAAGAAGTTCAAGAAGGCAATTTGACAAAAATCAAAAGTCAATCAATCACCTCATTCAACGAGGACCTTCGCAAAGTCAAGCATACTACCCACCAAACTTTCAACAACCAATGCTACGGGACCACCTCAATCTACAATTGTGAACCATTGGCAATGTTTCCACAACAATAGGCACAACCACAAAATTCGCAAATCGGAGACTTCGGTGACAAACAATCAAATTAACAACTCTCGAGCAGTCCCAACAGCAAATACAATAATTCCAAGGTGATGCAGATTATTAAAAATCTCAGGAGGAAGCAACATGGAGTATGAAAGCAACAATGAAAAAAAACTACTTTCAAAGAGTCAATTCAATATCAATGGAGGGTCTATTCAAAATGACAAAATGGTCTCATCAACCTATCATGTTCATAGAAAAAGACATGAAACTCAAAGTTACTCACACATGGATGCATTGGTAATTGAAGCAAACATAGAAGGTTTGGGCAGTTTCAAAAAATGTTAGTAGATGGTGGAAACTTAGCAGATATCTTATTCGCACAACATTTGATGCAATGCAAATTGAGAGGAAAAACTTCAGAAGAGCGAGAACATCCATTAGATGGATTTGGAGGAAAAAGAATAAATTCAATAGGAAGAATTGTGCTACTAGTATGATTTGGAACGGTCAACAATCCAAGAACAGAACAAATTGCCTTTGATGTGGTGGAAATGCATAGTCAATACAATGTAATTTTTGGAAGAGGAAGCTTGAATGCCTTCGAAGAAGTAATCAATTACCCCCTGTCTTTGCATGAACATGCCGGCAATCAATGGCACAATCACAATTGATGGAGATTAAACGAAGCAAGAAACAACGAGAAAGATTCAACTCCAGCTCAAAAGAGCATTCATACAATCGAAGAAGAAGAAGAAAAAGAAGAGATAGAAAATGGGAAGCCTCAAAAGAAAGTCATAACCTGCTCAAAGAAAGAAACCAAAATTGTACCACTTGATTCAACAACACCCGACAAACAAGTAATCATTGGAACGGATTTGACCCGAGAAGAAGAAAACAATCTCATGGAATTCTTGAGAAAAATTAGGATGTCTTCGCCTGGCCATCAAAAGACTTAGAAGGTGTAAACAGAGATATCATCGAACACAAACTAAATGTTGACCCCAGTATCAAGTCTAAAGAGCAGAAGCTAAGAAAACTTTCTGAAGACAGAACAATCGCAACAAAAGTAGAGGTCCAATGACTACTAGATGCGAAGGTGATAAGAGAAGTCCAGTTCACAACTTGGCTAGCAAACATAGTCTTGGTGAGGAAAAAGAATCTAAGGTGGAGAATGTGAATAGACTTCATAGATCAAAACAAAGCTTGTCCAAAAGACAACTTTCCTCTTCCAAGAATCGACACCCTAGTGGATCAAGTCGTAGGAAGTGAAATGCTAAGTTTTCTCGATTGCTTTTTCAGGTATCATCAAGTATATATGAGAAAAGAGGACAAAAAAAAAAGAAGCTTCATCACCTCATTTGGAACTTATTGTTTCCAAAGAATGGTTGAGGGCTTCACAATGCGAGATCAAATTTCATCGAGAATGACTTCGATAGCATTAAAAGTTCAAATTGGCAACAACTTGCTAGCATATGTTAACGACATCATCATCAAAAAAGTAAGAAAAAAAACCATATTCAAGATCTAGAACAAACTTTCTCAAATCTTGAAAGGCAAAAGTGAAACTCAATCCTAAAAAGTGTACCTTCGGAGTACAAAAAGGAAAAATTTTGGGATGCATAGTCTCAACAAAAGGCATTGATCCAAATCCAGGAGAAGGTAAGGGCAATCATGGAAATTGAAGTACCAAAAAGTATCAAAGATATTCAAAAGTTAACAGGAAGGTCGGTATCATCACTGAATAGATTCATCTCAAAATATATAGAAAAAAGTTTCCCAATTTTCTAGGCATCAAAAGGCTCTAGCAAAAACTTCACTTGGGGACAAAAGCAACAAGTTGCATTTGATGAGATAAAAAGTATATCTCAAATCCAACAACTTTGACAACTCTCGGATCCCGAGCAAGAACTATTATTATACATCTCAGCAAAGTATAAAGAATGGTAAGTGTAGTCTTAATTCACGAAAAAGAAAAGGAGCATACAAATAAGCAAGAACCAGTATACTTTGTTTCTGAAGCCCTTTCAAGATCAAAAATCTACTACTCAGAGGTAGAAAAGGTAGCCTACGCAGTACTCATGGCAACAAGAAAGTTGAAGCACTACTTTCAAGCACACACAAAGTGTGGGTACTAACAAAGCATCCACTCAAAGATGTATTGCAAAGTAGCAGATCATTAGGAAGACTATGGAAATGGGCAGCAGAAATTTCCCAATATTTCATTGAGTTTGAAAAAAGAATTGCAATCAAATCACAAGTCTTAGCATATTTCATTATAGATTGGACTGCAGCAACAAATCCTGAGGATCAAAAGCACACCTAAGAATGGACTCTCACCTGCCAAGAATGGACAATAAATTGTGATGGGGCTTGGGGCTCCTTAGGGGCTGAAGTAGCTGCAATAATAACTTCACATTCAAAAATTGCAAAAGCAGTGGCTCAAAAAGTAAAGTTGCCTCCAGATGTTTTATATCAAGTTTTGTTAGAATCATCAATCAAGGCAAAAATAGAGGAACAAAAAAACATTCATACAATAGAAAGCGAAGATTGGAGATCATCTATAATAGCCTTCTTGAAAGGTTTCTACAAACTATAAAATGAAGTCGATGGAACAAGAGTGAAGCACAAGACAAGAGAAATTATCAGTTCATCAACAATCGGCTATACAAGGATGGCATATGAGAGCCATTACTTAAATGCATCTCTAGCAAAGAAGGAAAAGAAATCTTATTAGCAATTCACGAGTGGAACATGTGGAACACATCTTTGGACCAAGAGCAATGGCGGGGAAAATCATTCAGGCAAGGTTTCTATTGGCCAACAACCCAAAAAGATAGCAAAGTGTTGATCAAAACTTGCCATAATTGTCAAATTTCATCAAACAAGACAAATGCACTAGCAACTCAATTGCAACAAACTAAACCAACTTGGGCACTTGCAAGATGGGGAATTGACATCATTGGGAAATTACCACCAACCCAAGGCAATTACCAATATGTGGTTATGTAGCAGTCGAGTATTTCACAAAATGGATCGAAGCAAAGGTGGTAACAAATATGTCTTCAACAACCATGAAAAAGTTTCTTTGGCAAAACATCATTTGTCGATTTGGTGTTCCAAGACAAATCATTTTGACAATGGAACTCAGTTTGATAGAAAAGACTTCAGAGAATATTGCTCAAGGCTCGAGAATTCAACGGGGTAGTCGAAAAGAGCGAATGGAAGTACAAGAATCTCCAAGTGCCTAGTCAGCTTGGCAAAAGGAAAATAGGGTCGATGAGTTACCTAAAATAGTTTGGAGTCACACTACAACCACAACAAGGCTAACAAAGTTTACACCATGCCATGATGAGTACATTAATGAATTTAGATCTTGAAAATGTTCCCAAGCCTCAGGGAATGACTCATCGTGTTGTTGTTGAAACACGTATGTAAGTTTGGCAAGATCCATAGATGCTTCTCAACTTCTATAAATTGGAAAGAGTTACAGTCAGTTTTCACTTACGCACATCTGTAAGTTTGGCAAGATCTACTTACGATGCTTAGATACAAGCATTCGAAAATTTGAAAGAGTTATAGTCGGTTGTCACTTATGCGTGTTTATGTCTGGAAATATTTTTAGTTGCTTGCCGTTAACGCGCGAGTGTAAGTTTGCAAAAACTACAGTCGCATCTGTAACATTGAAGGTGCTACATTTGTTTGACGTTGACGCGCGTCTATAAGTTTCGCAAAAACTAGTCGCTTCTATGTTACCCGCATCTGTAATTTGAAAGATTTACAGTTGTGTGTGGTAACACACGTATGTAAGTTTAGCAAGAAGTACAATCATTTCTTTATTACGCGCATCTATAGTGAGTGTTTGTTATAGTCATGCAACACGCAGACGCGTTCAGCGCGTCTGTAATAAGGCCTTGTTACAAACACTAATGCACAGTTGCGTTCAAGCGTGTCTGAATCCAAGTTTTAAATAGCGGGCTATGGCAAATAGCAGTGTATTTTTTCTAGGGACTATAAAGCTATTGCGGAGCTATGCTAGATATAGGTTTATAAGAAAAACTATGAAAAAACTCCAATAATTGATGTCAAAATAAGGCAAATATGATATTTGGTGAACACAAATACGTTTACAAGGTTCTACAAGTCTAAATAACATTACCAAATACCAATATGACATTACAACATGTTTCATAAAAAATTTAATCGTCCAAAATACCAAATTAGTAGCAAATGAAATACGAAATAGCGGTAAATAGCGGCGCTATAGCGGTAAATAGCAGTAAATAGCGGTGCTATAGCGGTAAGTAGCTGTAAATAGCGGCGCCATAGCGGTAAGTAGCTGTAAATAGCGTTGCTATAGCGGAAATGCGAATAGCTTAGCGGCGAGTCTTTCCCGCAGCTATAGCAGCACTATAGCAGAGTTATAGCCCGCTATTTTAAACAGGGGTCTGGATAAGACCTTATTATAGACATTAAAGCACAAAGGTTCAAGCACGTCTATAATAAGTCCATAGTACAAACGCTTGTTGCCGGTGCGTTTGTAATAAGCCGTTATTACAGACCATAATCCATAGACGAGCTCAAAACGTTTGTAATAGGCCTGAACACGCGTCTATAATCATGTTTTATTTTTACATAGTGTGTGTAGATGCTGAGCAATGAACATTTGTTGTTTGCTGGCAAGAAATAGTTGTTTCTACTACAATCTTGTTGATGCAGTTTCCAATAGGAACAAAACATTTCTTATTATAACATGGTTTGACCGATGGTCATGTAATCAAATTATCAAATGAAAATTTGAGTTGTCTAGTGTCCTGTTTAAAAAACGTGTCTCCAAGCTGTACGTAGTATACATGTTTCAGTGCAATCCGTGACAACTACAATTGTCATCTGGAAAATCTAGAGTAACCTCCCATCATAATCATCTTGATAACTAATTCCTTAACAACTTTAGATAAAATCAACAGTAGTGTCCCATCATAATTATTTTAGTAACTATAATTCCTTAGTGATTAACGACTTTTGGTGGAAATCAAGAGTGGTCTGCCATCATAATTATTTTTGTAACTAATTCCTTAACATCTTCAGTTGGAAAATCAAGAGTAGTCACCCATAACAATCATTTTTGTAACTAATTCTTTAACGACTTTAATGACATATTAGGAATGAACATAAATGCACAGTACGCCAATATATAGAAGAATTCATGCATGTGCCTGCCAATTAAGGTGCCTGCAAAGCAGCTCCAGTTAGATCGATCGCAGGTCTGCTCGGAGCTGCTGAATTTCAGATGAACCGATGGACGTAGTTACACAAAACAATCAGCTGACAATCTATTCATTATTCCATCAATAGTGCTGTATGCGTCATCGTCTCGACACCGCACAGCCTTATCAGCTGGAGGGTCAGCCAATACCAACAGAAGGATGTCCGCACGGCTATGTAGTGGTTCGACGACTATGAACTGGAGAAGGCACAAATAGAGCCTACTGCCTTGGCTTGTCACCATTGCAATGAGCTGCAAATTTATTTGCAGTTGGTTGAGGCGAGGAGCGATGGCATTCATTTGCAGGCTTCCAGCCATGCAGTAATTCACAAGCTTCATTAACGAAATGATTTTGTGTGATGGTGGCAAATCTTAACGGTGGTGGGCACACTATTTGCCCGCCACGGTAATTCCGTGGCCGGCGCGCCCGGCCGCCCACCACGGTTAATGGATAAAACGTGGCAGACGCCTGTAACTCGCCCGCCACGGTTAATCCATTTACCGTGGCGGGCAGGTTACAGGCGCCCGTCATGGTAAATAACTATTTTACATGGCGGTCTCCTTATGGCGTTCGCCACGGTTAATCTCGAGCAGTATAAATGAAGCCAGCATTCCCCACCTTCTTCTCCACGGGTCTTCCTCTTCTAACTTAAGTGGGGGGGGGGGGGTGGTCAAGCTTTGCCCTAAAAATTGACCAAATTTTTGAATTCGGAGTTTGAGCTTTGATTGGGGGAGGAAAACACACCAAGTGGTACATAAAGGATCTCTTAATCTCATTTTTGAACTTTTTGATCCCCTCTATATCTAGATCTAGATCTATGTTCATGGAGGAGAGAGAAAACTTATATTTCTCTGCTCCCCATCCTCTTCCTCTCTTTTTTGCACTTTGAGTACTAAATAACGCCACTTAACATTTATGGAGAGTAGGAAGATAGGAATGGAGAGGCACCGAGCCAAATGGATGTACGAGATGAAGAGGGTGGATGACGCATACATTGCTGAAGTGAGAAAGTTTGTTGCCCAAGCGAAAAGACACTGAGATAAAATCAACAGAGGATGATTATATGTCCTTGCTCTCGCTGCAAGAACCTCAAAGCTGACACTGACACCAAGGTGCAATCTCACTTAATTATGGATGGTTTTGTCAAGGACTATAAGGTCTGGACTTTTCACGGCGAAGAAGTTCCACAATTAGTTCCACTAGCCGATCCATGTAGCAAATCCACTAGCCGATCCAATAGCGGCTGGTACATTTGAAAGCACGGCCGACGTCGACGGCGATGATGACGGTGGTGGTCGAGGGGATGTTGAGCAGGAGGCTCCTATGACGCACCCTAAGGATGTCCAGATTTTTGAAGATTTAGTGATCTGCCTCGATGAAGACAACATTTTGTTTGCTTGCCCGAAATAGCTGGAGAATTTCAAACCGATGAAGCAGGCAGCAATCGATACGCTTTACAAAGGCAGTCTGAAGGGTTGCACAGCGCTGAGTTTTAACCTTCATTTATTGATGATGAAGGCTCGTCATGGCTGGTCTGACACTAGCTTCAATGAGCTCGTAAGTTACCTTGCTACCACATATCCAACACCTAACAAGGTTCCTACTAATACGTGTCGTGCTGAGATGTTGATCTGGCCAATGGTGATGAAACTCAAAAAGTTCGATGCCTACCCTAACCATTGTATCCTATATCAGGGTGAGTAGTATGAGAATTTGACCAGTTGTCCGCACTGCGGTGCGAGTCGATACAAGAGGAATACCGGATGTCGCGTGGATGAGCTCGATGAGGAAGCCTTGGGAGGACGGACGAAAAAAAAGAACAAGGTGGCGAAGAAAACTAGTGCGGCAGAGAAGAAGATCATGTCAACGCATGAAGCAGAAGAAGAAGGTTACACATAGAGGAAACATCCAGCGCCGTCGATGTGGTACCTTCCTATCACTGATCGCCCGCGGGCTATTTAGGGGAACCCTGAGGATGTTAAGCATATGACCTAGCATGCATCTAAAGATCGTCTAAAGGATGACAGGAAGCTATGACACCCTTCTAATTGTAAGCAGTGGAAAGATTTCGACGCCACCGACTCTAAGTTTGCAAAGGAGCCTAGGAACGTTAGGTTTGCATTGGGTACCGACGGAATGAACCCATTCAGTGATCTCAGTAGCACACACAACACGTGGCCGGTCGTCCTCACTATGTACAATATACCTCCACACATGTGTCAAAAGCGCAGGTATGTTTTGCTGACCATGCTCATTTCTAGACCAAACCAGCCCGACAACAATATAGATGTGTTCCTGGAGCCATTCATGGAGGAGATGTAGGTACTATTTGATGATGGGGTCAAAATGGTTGATGAGTACCGCAAGGAGGAGTTCACTCTTCAAGCCATCATCTTTGTCACCATCACTCATTACCCGGTCCTTTTTCATTATCAGGGCAGATCAAAGGGAAGACCGCCTGTGTAGCTTGCATCATTGATACCTGCTACACTTATCTTAAGGGATCCACCAAAATGGTGTACATAGCACACAGACGCTTCCTCTGCAAAACGCATAGGTACAAAAAGGAAAAAATGAATAAATACTTTTGACAACAAGGGAGAGCCACAACTTGAACCGGTACAGACTAGTTATGGTCCAAAAGGTGTTTGACATGGTAAAGGACTTGGAGTGCGAGTTTGGAAAGAAGAAGAAGAAGAAAGAGGAAGATGGCACCACCGAGACAATCAAGAGAAAGAGGGATAAATTCAAGGAAGAAGTGCCTCCTCACATTCCTTTCAAGAAGTCAATTTTCTTCAAGTATCAAAAGTACTGGAAGACACTGAATACACCCCATGCGATCGACTCTATGCACCTTGAGAAAAATGTCCTCGAAAACATGATCGGTCTCGTGATAGATATCAAGTTCAAGACGAAGGATGGTATCAAGTCATGTATAGATCATGTTAACAATTGACGGTAGATAACGTCTAGAATTAAGTATTTATTTTCCTACTAAATCATGGATAAATAATATACATAATTATTATTACTAATGGATTCCACGATTCTTATAGGTTAGGTGATTTTCACTGAATAAAAGTATCTCAAATGACTAATTAGAATGGACCATTTGCGAAGAGCTCGTCGAGATGATTGAAACGGACATATTGTTTGCTATATTTGGAGTTCAAAATGAAGATATTAATTTCACAAATAATGGAAGAGTAAGAGCTGCGGGATTAATTGGGCCCAAATCAGAATTGAACCTCTACAAATAATGCACAAATAATGGAAGACAAATAATTTGAAAGATTTATAGTCGTGTGCTGGTAACATGCAAATGTAAGTTTAGCAAGCGGTACATTCGTTTATTGGTTACGCGCGTCTATAGTAAGTGTTTGTTACAGTCACAGCAACACGCAGAGGCGTTGAGCGCGTCTATAATAAGGCTTTATTATAGACACTAATGCACAGTTGCGATCAAGCGTGTCCGATTAAGGCCTTATTATAGACATTAATGCAAAGACGCGTTCAAGCACGTCTATAAGGGCAGGTACATTGGTGTTGTGTCATAACTCGTCTCATATAGTGACACGTAACTTAAGACGACTTAATAAATTAGACGTACATTGGTTGTTACTTTAAGTTGTCTCATAGTAGCTTGCAATTCCTTAATTAATGGGCAGAGAAAAAATAGTATTGTGAGGTGCATGACAACAACAACCCATACAATGGTGTATAAGTTGTCTCATACTCCTAAAGTTTAGCTTATGAGACGGTTGTTTCGCGAAGCAACGACCTCATTCTCTTTTCGCTCTCTCTTTCCTCCACATCATCAAAAATCCTACGTGGCGTTGCATGAGACGAGGTATGAGACGGCTGACGTGTAGCAATGTACCTGCCCTAAGAAGTCCTTAGTACAAACGCTTGTTGCCGATGCGTATGTAATAAGCCCTTATTACAGACCCTGCCCCTAATCCATAGACGAGCTCAAAACGTCTGTTATAGGCCTGAACGTGCATCTGTAATAATGCTTTTTTACATAGTGAGTGTAAATGCTGAGCAATGAACATTTGTTGTTTGCTGGCAAGAAATCGAATTGTAGTGCGTCCAAGTAGTCGAATTGTGAAATGAAATCAAACTGGCAAGAAATAATTGTTTCTACCACAATCTTGTTGATGCAGTTTCCAATAGGACCAAACATTTCTTATTATAACATGGTTCGACCGATGGTTCAAGTAATCAAATTGTCAAATGAAAACTTGAGATGTCTAGTGTCCTGTTTTAAAAAACGTGTCTCCAAGTTATACGTAGTATACATGTATCAGTGCAATCCGTGACAACTACAATTTGTCATGTGGAAAATCTAGAGTAGCCTCCCTTCATAATCATTTTGGTAACTGATTCCTTAACAACTTTAGATGAATTCAAAAGTAGTGTCGCATCATAATTATTTTGGTTAATAATTCCTTAACGATTAACGACTTTTGGTGGAAATCAAGAGTAGTCTGCGATCATAATTATTTTGGTAACTAATTCCTTAACAACTTCAGTTGGAAAATCAAGAGTAGTCACCCATAACAATCATTTTTGTAACTAATTCTTTAACGACTATAATCACATATTAGGAATGAACATAAATGCACAGTACGCCAATATATAGAAGAATCCATGCATGTGCTTGCCAATTAAGGTGCCTGCAAAGCAGCTTCAATTAGATCGATCGCAGGTCCGCTCGGAGCTGTTGAATTTCAGATGAACCGATGGACGTCGTTACACCAAACAATCAGCTGACAATCTATTCATTATTCCATCAATAGTGTTGTATGTAGCTGAATTCCATGAATAAATTTAAAACTATAAACAATTAGAACAAAAACGCCGATTAGCATGAGCCCAACAGTGAATGACAAACAAACCAGTAGTGTAACTACACTAAACACAATCGGGTTGAGTTACAAACCGTCATCGATGACAGAAATAGCAATCGCCGGGCTGCATTAACCAACTCATAGTGTCAGTTGTAATAACACTATCGGGTTAAAAAATCAACCGATAGTCTTCACGTAAAGATCACTGTCGGGTCCACAATAAACCGACATTGTTGTCTCTTCGCTACACTGCCGGCACCATGTAACCCGATAGTGTTATTTCCCTCACTTTTGTTGGTTGTTTGTAACCCGACAGTGTTCTGAATATAAACGCTGGCATTCAATGACATTGCGCCTGTCGGGTTTGATATGTCTCTTTCAAATCAACCCGCAGAGTTTGAACCCCACATCACTACCGCTTTGGTTATGGCTGTACAAATCTAAAGTAATGTATAGACATTAATGCATAGAGGCATTCAAGCACGTCTATAATAAGTCCATAGCACAAAAAAGCTTGTTGCGGTGCGTTTGTAGTAAGCCCTTATTACAGACCCTAATCCATAGACCAACTCAAAAATGTCTGTAATAGGCCTGAACGCGCATCTATAATCATGTTTTTTTTACATAGTGAGTGTAAATGCTGAGCAATGAACATTTGTTGTTTGCTGGCATCCGGTCCAATCAATCGAACTGTGAAATGAAATCAAACACTACCGAACCGCCGATTTCCCGTGCGGAGGCCTTCGCGATACGGAAAGCCCGTTTTCATCACGGGAAAGCCTATCCCGGTAAATCGCGAGGATAGCCGTGACGGGAACGAAATCGACGGAAATTGCCCTTTCCCCGTGAACACGTGTCATACCCACGGGATATCCTTTCCCGTGATCCCATTTAGCACACCGGATATACTTAACGGCGGGGGTTGGCACCGTCAACGGGGGAGGGTAAAACCCCGTTATGGCGTGGCCTCGTGGCATGAAAACGGCGTTTTAGAGGTATCCCGTAGCGGTGCGTGACTCTCACGGGATATCCTCTCCCTTTCCGTGTCAATATTCACGGAAATTTTTGGTCAATTTCCCGTGAGTTTGCCACTCACGGAAATATTTTATCAATTTCCGTGTGTGGCTCACGGAAATTTTTTTTTTTTTTTTTTGTTCCAAACATTGTTGGCACATATAAATATATATATACATACACAGATTTCATAATATCCATAATACCACATATATGGCTCGATAAATCCATAATACCACATATATATTACATCATATCCAACAAAGTCACAAGTTCAACCACATGTCCAATAGTGCAACCACAAGTTCACAAACTCACATAAAATCCAAGTTCACAAGTTCAAAGTGCACAAGTTTTGAACCTAAATCATGACAAATTTACCGCCACGGCCTCCAACCTTTCCAAGCACGTTCCCAAGCGCCCGGTTGAGATTGGTTTCGGAGTTGGGTTCGAGGCATGAGAATTTTCCCTCGCACGTAGGCAAAGATAAATAGTTAGAAATTTGTGAGACAAAATTGAAGGTAGAATCTATTAACTTGAAAAAAAAGAGAAATAGTTAGAAATTTTGGCAGCACCTCCCCCGCACGGAGGGCTTTCAACCACCAAAGAAAACAACGGCTCGATGGCCGAGAACCACATGTCCACGTGCACATCTCATGGTGCATTCAAAAAGATCATATCCATTCACATTCATATATGCATATTTCGAAGTTACGGGGAGACAAACTCACGAGGAGAGGCTCCATGCGGTGGAGGGAAGATCGAACACGGGCGGTGACGAGCCGCAACGGGCAGTGGGACGACGGGCGGTGGCGGAAGACGATCTCCGTGGCGCCGCACACCAACCTGGCCACCAAACGGAGGTACGCCATGAGCTTCCATGCTCTTCTGGTGTTGCTCAGCCCTCTCTTGCTCCGCTCGAGCCCCTCTTGCTCCCGCCCAGAGCCCTTGCCCGCTCCCTCTCCTCGGCCTCCTCCCGTCGCTTCTCTTTCCTCTATCTCGGCCTATTTCAACACAAAGTTAGAACACGGAGAAATAGTATTCAACGATAAATGAACCTTAATTAAAAATAAATAAAACCTGAAGTCCGGAGACCGTAAAGTGGTTGGCCGCTCGCGTATCACCGGGCCCCGAGCGTGTTCGAGCTCGGATAGCTTCTTTGTGTTGTGAGGGTTGATAACGCTATCACCCAAATAGTACCGCCCGTGCTTCTTGCCTCCTCCGCGATCATGGCGATGTCCCCTCAATGTCGTGGCCGCGGGGATCGAAGCTTTCTCCATCTTGCTCCCTCGCCACTTCGGTGTACCTATGATCTTCTTCTCGTAGGCGGTCGGGTTGGTGTAGGCCGGGCCCACCTCGGGGGTTGAAGACGACCAGCGGGATCTTTATACCTGCCCGTGTGGGAGTTAGCAAAGGCCTCGGCGTGGCGACGTGCCATGTGTCTGCTCCGTGTGAGAAAAAAAGAAAAGTAGCTAGAATGGTAAGAAAGTATTGAGTTGCACATCATAAAATAGGAATTGGATAACACTTACATATCTAGCTTGGTAGGTAGCGAGATTAAGGTTGCCTTGATGGTGTGGTACACTGGCATCATGGCACGCCGTTCCCGTGTAGTCGTTGTGGACGCCCCGAAAGTCCAGTATCGACCCACTTGTTCACTGAAGCTCCCAAAGAACGCCTATGCACCAAGCACCACTCAGGAATCACCTACAAGACACCAAGTATAAACAGATTATAAAAATCACATTAAGCATAATTAAACTTAGTATGAGCATTCAATATTTACCTCCATGTATTGTTCTTTTTTGGTCAGATTCCGCGTTTTCCATTCATGCTTATCGAGCCTTCTTTTCTCCTTTTGCACCACGTGAGACGCCTGGCCGTTGTTCCACCACATGTCTGCCACATGCTTGAAGCAGACGTTTAGAGCCACTTCCTCCGCCTCGGCCTCATTATCCCTCCTCGCACTTGAAGTATTTCTGCACATAGAAGCAATGTAATAAGTCATTATTTCTAACATTAGAATTTGGGCGATGTATTTGTACGGTCGCAGACATAGACTTACCCAAAACTCTTTGACCACACGAACTGCCTTGTTAGCATATTTAATGCCATCGTCATCATAGTTGTCGAGAAATTCGTCTTCGGGTGGAACGACGTGATGAGATACTCTTCTCCGCCGATTTTAATAAGGCCAGGGGTAGTGCTTCCTCACCAGAACACCAAGAATGGCGTCCTTGAACCGAGTTGGTGACAACAAAACCCCTGCCCAAATGATCAAGAATAACTATTAGTTCCTATTACGATTTTTGAAACCTAAAAATAAGAAAGTAGTGCTAAAGTGTAAAGTAAATTACCTTGGCCGTGTTGGTCTTATGGTCGGTTTTACGCTCCTCACGCAGGTTGTCGATCCGGGAGTCCGGAGGGGCCTCGCAAGTAGACACGCCTCCCTCCGGCTAGTCCCTCCTCGTGGTGCGACGCCGGCGGTCCGCGTGGTGCGACGCCGAAGCGGTCCCGCGTGGTGCGACGCCGAGAGGTCCTCGTCCTCCGCCTCGCTCCGCCTCCTCCTCCTCCTCCCTCCTCCTGCACCACTGGTAGACGGTGGTCGGGGTGCACGGCCGCCTGCCCCTACCCCGTGGCGGTGGTGCTAGCTCGGCGCCTCCCCTGCCCTTGCCCTAGCAAGGCTAGAACCTCCTGGTCATTCTCTTGAACACATTCGTTCGAGGCATCTTTTTGAATGACCTGCAAATACATATAGATAATTAGTAAAAATGCAAAATTAAATAGAACGTAATTATGAAGAGATTGAAAACCAATAATCGAGAACATAATGCGAGCTAGGAAGGTTGTCACCATAGTATTTTGATGTGAAGTCGACACCTCTGTAGAACCTTTGCTTCTGCGATGGAACCCTCAATCTTACACTTATTTTTCAGTCGGCCCGAACATGCTTTAGAACTCTCAACAGACATAGCACCAACTTAAAATAATTAGGCCACCCACCCTTGCCTCGTATGGAAGGTGCAAAATCAAATGCACCATCGAACGAAGAAATGAAATATCTTCTCCAACTTACAAGGACCAATACAGGTGCCACTTTTTTCCATTTCTTCTAGTGTGGTCCGAGATAACTCTTTAGCACAAAGCTGCCGGAAGAAATTGCTCAACTTTGCCATCACATGCCGGACATGATCGGGGGACATAGCCTCGAAGCATCCTTTGGAAGAAGCCGCTCCATCCATATGTGGTAGTCATGACTCTTGAGCCCATTGATTCGCATAGTAGATAAGTTCACTCCCCTCCTCGGATTTTTTGCATACCCATCAGGGAACATTAATTTCTGAAACCATTGCGGTACTTCCCTCCTTTGGGGCCCGCTCAACACGTGTCGGCCTTAGGTTTTTTTCCATCTCTTGCCATTGCTAGGAGGCTTCATGTCACACAACTCTTGCCGGATCAATTCTAGCCTTAACGTTGTCCTTTGACTTGCTAGTTTCCATGAATGTTCCAAAAATACTTCGGCGATGTTCTTTCAAGTATGCATTAAATCAAGGTTATGTGGAAGAAGAAGGTCATCATAATAGGGAGCCTCTCTAATCCTAACTTGTGAGTCCATGCATGATGCTCGCCATAACCCACAAAGACACCATTTTCATCAGCCACAAGGGAATCCACTTGAGCGTGTACCTCGGCCAGATGTCATCATCCTCGCTCACGGGTCCATAACTTGGAGAAAAGTTCTTCTTGTCTAGCCCGAAAGCATGGTCGGGCCGCCGATGCTTGTCAGAAACTTGCCACCTTCTTCAACCAGGTGAACCTCAACCGCCTTGCATTGGGCAAGGGAACTTTAGATGAATATCCCATACGCCAAGAAATCAAGTAGTGGTACCACACGTACATCCCGAAATTATTTTGGTGACGTCCAAAACCCTTCATTCCAACCTTTGATCAATTCATCAATCACAGGCTCTATGAACACACCCATTTTATTTCCGGGTGGCGGGAATTATCAAAGACAAAAGAATGTTCTTCGGTTGAAAGAGTATCTGGGATTATTTTAATACAGGCCAACAAGTGTATGGGGCAGCCATCATTCCATAAGGATTGAACCCATCTGTTGCCAGCGCAACACGCACATTACGAGCCTCCATAGCTTTGTCGGGATGAATATTGTTGAAATGGGTCCATGTCGCATCGGATGGGTGTACCATCTTATCGGGCTTGTAGCGGACGCCCATCTTTGTGCCATGTCATGTTTCGCAGACTCCTCGGTCATGTACATCTGTTGTAACCTCGGTGCGAAGGGGAAGGTAAGGATTTTCACGGGGACCTTAAGCTGCCTCTTCTCACCGCCTTCACCAGGTCTACCTCTATGAACCTTGAGGATTTACAAATGTATCATCTTTGTACTCTTTCCTAAATAAGACGCACCCGTTCTCACAAGCATGTATCTGCTCGTATGGCATCTTGAGTACCTTGAGGAGTTTTCTCGACTCATACATGTTCTTTGGCATGACTGGCGGAAGCAAACCCCCAAAGATCGTCAACATAAATGGGGTGAAGCCGTCTCGACTAATATTGCATCGGGCCTTCAAGTCCATAAGGCGTGAAATGGCATCTAGTTTGGAGACCTCACAATAGTCGTGAAGGGGTTTTTCTGTGCCGCCGCAACATGGTATAATAGGCCTTTTGCGGTTTGCTCCTCCTCCCCCCTCATCCCCAAGTCCTTGCTCAAAGTTCTGGGCATGAAAGTCATCTATCATGTCTCCTATCCCGGCATCGAAGCAAGATCATCGATCGTTGCCTCGACCTCGTCCCTCATACGCTTTCGGTTTCACCATGGAAGATCCACCGCTTATAGCCCGCCGTCCATCCATACTTGGGAAGATGTTTAGACATGTCCTCCTTACTTTGCCTTTTTTTATTGTCACAATTCTTGCACGGACACCCAAACCTTACTCGCACCTAAAAGCATAATAAAGCCTTTGCTCTTGCTAACCCACACGGTCAAAATCTCCAAAACTCCTCCAGCCATCGTATATCCACATACGGTCATCCATTCTCTATCATTTCAGCGAGAATATAAGAATGCGGTGCATCTACACAACAATCCTACCATCTAGTAGGTGAAGATAGGTTCTAATCCCACCGGGATGCGGAGATGAGGTCCGTTCCATGCTCCCACTCCTATCGGAGCGAAATTTCGGCAGCACCTCCCGCTGTTCTCCGAATACACGTCCTCCCCGAGAGGGGGAGCTGTGTATTCGAAGAACAATGGGGAGATGCTGCGCGAAACTCAATCGAGTGGAGCACGGAACGAACCTCATCTACGCATCCTCGGGCTGTCAAAAAACGTGGACAATTCCGGTTATAGGTATGCGCGGGGATGCGCATACTTCCAACCGTATCTCTTTTTGAACGGGAGACGCCTTAACCTCGGCGATCTAGCTACGACCATGACATGGAAGGAGGGATATACCGAGGGTCGCGGTGGAGTCAGGCTACCCAACAAAAGGAAGAAGATCGGGGCCGCCAAAAGGGACTCCGACTCGGCAAGCAACTCGGCTCGGAGGGTTTCCTCTACGCATAAAAAGAAACCACAGGGGATAAGTTCAAAAACCGAACCTCCCCTGCACGGGGAGGTTTCAATACACCAAACAAAACACACGGCACGATGGCCGACAACTGCGAAATTTGAACCTTGGCGGGGCGGACGGACGGCAGTGGGCCAGTCCTCCACCCTCTCTTCCGCCCGGGTGGCGGCGGCGCTCGTCATAAGGTCCACGGCGTCGGGGCCTCCTCTTCCTCCTCCCTACTCCCTCCCTCCTCCCGTCTCCCCCCTTCCTCCTCCTCCTCTCCTCCCCTTCCACCTCCTTCCTCCTCCTCCTCCTCTCCTCCCTTCCTCCTCCCTTCTCCCTTCCTCCTCCTTCTTCCTCCTCCCTTCTCCTTCCTCCTCCTCCTTCCTCCTCCTTCTTCCTCCTCCTCCCCTTCTCCTCCCTTCCTTCCTCCTCCCTTCCTCCTCCCTTCTCCTCCCTTCCTTCCTCCTCCCCTTCCTCCTCCCTTCTCCTCCCTTCCTTCCTCCTCCCTTCCTCCTCACTTCGGCGCCCTGCAGCGCCCCTCCTTTTTTTGTTTGCACCGGCTTTTTGGCGGCTGAGCCCGGCGGCGGGGTCTTGTGGAGCGCGCTGGCACGGCGGGCGCGGCAGGCAGGGCGAGGCGCTGGCGCTGGCGCGGGCGGGCACGGGCGCGGGTGTTGGGGGGCTTTCCTGGTGTGGCTGGCGGAGGCGGGGTCCGGCTCGGGCGGTGAGGTGTGTGTGTGTGAGTGTGTTTGCGTGTGTGGTGTGTGTGGTGTGTTTGGGGTTGACTTAATTTTTTAAAAAAATCAGATTTCCGTGATGGATCTGGTGGCTCACGGGATATCTCTTTCCTTTCCGTGAGCCGGCCGGATCCATCACGGGAATTCTGAGGTTTTTTAAAAAAATATATCCCGACACACAACACCGCAAAGGCGGTCCCACCTATCCTTTCCGAGTGAACTGCTCCACGGGATATCTCATTCCTTTCCGTGGCGGCGGGGAAAGGGTTTTTCAATTAAATTATATTTCTCCCCTTTCTATTTCTAACATATATATTTTCAAACTTTGATCAACATTACTTCAAAAATACCTTATCACATACACTCCCCATACATAATTGATCCTTTCGAAAAAAAAATTGCCATTATTTCATGTGGTTCTATCTCCTTTTTTTTCAAAAAAATTGTATTTACTTCACTACAACAAGAAATTATAATAATTACCAAAATAATTCAAAAAATTCTAGAAAGTAGACATGACACGATATTCGAGGTGCATTTGCATATAGAAAAAGTTTCGTAGTCGAACTACAACTTGACCGCCACATCCACATGAAATGACACGAGATCATTCTCAACAAACATGAACCTTCGTAGATGTTGGACTTTTGTGAACATCGCGTTGCCAACTTGTCTTAAACGTTCCAAATTTTTATCATAGCCTCGGCACAAGATATCATGATAGATTATCAAATTTCATGATTTTTGCACATCGGTTTATTTTCTAGAATTTTTAGACCAATCGAGCGAGGGATTAGAGTTGATGATTTCGTACTAAGATGTTCAGATTTCATTATTTTTTAAATGCAAGGCCTTACATTGTGTTGAGTATGAGAATATAAATTTTCTACTAATTTTTTTCAAAAAATTGAAGCACTTGTAGTTCAAATTTGGCCTCATTTCATAAATTCCCATAAAAAGAGAATAATTACCTAAATATATCAAATAAAGTCAATAATTCACCAAACTTTTAATATTGAGTGTCATATGATGTGCAACAAGTGCAGTGCAGAAAAAGTTTGGAGATCAAAATCCAAAAAAAAAAAAATTTCCGTGAGCGTCTTTTCCCGTGAGCGAGGTTGTGGGCCACGGGAAAGGGTCCCTTTGCCGAGGCCTTTTTACGCTCACGGAACTGCTCACAGGAAAGAGGCATCCCGTGAGCTTGACGGAGTTATCACGGGAAAGTGTGGACGGACGGAGCGGGACTGGGGGGCGGGTCTTTTTTTTGAGGCGGCCTCCTCACGGGGGCGAAAGTGATATATCCGTGAGGTTTCCATCCGGGGAAATTGGTTATCCGTGGGTCAATTCTTTCCCGTGATGCTCACGGATATCCTGTGTTTTCCGTGATTATTGCCTCTCGAGCTCCGCGGGGAAACGGTTTGCTCACGGGATATCGCTGGATTCCGGTAGTGAAACGGCAAGAATTCATTGTTTCTACCACAATCTTGTTCATACAGTTTCCGATAGGAACAAAACCTCTCTTATTATAACATGGTTGGACTTATGGTCCAAGTAATCAAATTGTCAAATGAAAACTTTAGTTGTCTAGTGTCCTGTTTAAAAAACGTGTCTCCAAGTTGTACGTAGTATACATGTATCAGTGCAATCCGTGACAACTACAATTGTCATGTGGAAAATCTAGAGTAGCCTCCCATCATAATCATCTTGGTAACTAATTCCTTAACGGTTAACGTCTTTTGGTGGAAATCAAGAGTAGTCTGCCATCATAATTATTTTTGTAACTAATTCCTTAACTTCAGTTGGAAAATCAAGAGTAATCACCCATAACAATCATTTTGGTAACTAATTCTTTAACGACTTTAATCACATATTAGGAATGAACATATATGCACAGTACGCCAATATATAGAAAAATTCATGCCTGTGCCTGCCAATTAAGGTGCCTGCAAAGCAGCTCCAATTAGATCGATCGCAGGTCCGCTCGGAGCTGCTGAATTTCTGATGAACCGATGGACGTCGTTACACCAAACAATCAGCTGACAGTCTATTCATTATTCCATCAATAGTGTTGTATGCGTCATCGTCTCGACACTGCACAGCCTTATCAGCTGGAGGGTCCAATAGCCAATACCAACAGAAGGGTATACTTTTCCGCACGGCTATGTAGTGGTTCGACGACTATGTACAGGAGAAGGCACAAATACAGGCTACTGCCTTGACTTGTCACCGTTGCAATGAGCTGCAAATTTATTTGCAGTTGGTTGAGGCGTTGAGCGATGGCATTCATTTGCAGGCTTCCAGCCACGCAGGAATTCACAAGCTTCAGTACTACTGCGCACGCATGGATGGATCGTTGGTATTCAAATAATTCGCGTGGCTTAGGCGTAGGCGCTTGCATAGCCCATAAAATGAGCCCATAAATTGTTGGCCGTTCATTCTTGATCGAATGGCTCTCGATGCGTCCAAGAAGTATAAAAGGGACTTCCCTACCAAAACCCTAGACTGATATCCTCCTCTCCCTCCCAGCCGCAATCTCCCTCTCTCTCCCGTGCTAGGCTGCGTGCTACCTCCCTCTTCCTCTTCCTCGTCGCCCTCACCCCTTCTCGCTCCTCGCCCTCGCCGCAGCGCGTCCCTTGTCCCTCACCGTGCCCCTCCACGCCCCTCGCCCCTCACCGCAGCGCGCCCGTCCTCCCTCACCGCGCCCCTCCACGCCCTCGTCGCTCTTGGTGCTGCAAATCCAAGGTAGAGGCTGCGGCACTCGTGGCTTGGATCCTGCGAGGGAGGCATGGATCCGGTGAGTCAAGAGCAGACAACTGCAGCTACGACGAGCGGGAGCCTGGGAGTCGGCGGCGGTGCAGGGCGCTCGACTGTTCCTCCCCTACATGCTACTTTGGTGAGTTCCCCATCCTTACCGTGCTGTACAGCAGCCTGCAGCCCTATAGCCCAAAGGAATGAGATTGGGGTTAGATCTCGTGTATAGAGGCCCTACAGCCACGCCCATGCTAGAGTTTGACAACTCAGAATATATACTTATGGTTTAAATGGATAAATGAATTACCACAATGAAGTTTCAGTTGCTTGTATAATCTTTAGTGTCCATTTTATTTTCTGACCACAGACACGGACAGAATGAATTTAGTAAATCAAGTTATACCTACCAGCCTTGACATGATCACCTACAGAATTCCTGACTGCATACTAATCTCACCCATGCATTGACGTATTCTGCTAGGGAAGCATGCAAGGTTCTGCTTATGGAATTTTTATATAACCATACCAGCCTTGCTAATTTGGCCATACCAGCATTGATAGACTGCATACCGAATTATTTTTCATATTGTTACTAGCTGTGATCATGTACAGATCACTTTGAAAATACCATTTGAATAATAATTCGTGTTTCAGATATGAGGAAAATGAATATGAGTTCAGTTTGTTGTTATTCATGTCGTGATTTCTCTTGTTACAAAAGGTTAGCGCATTGAACACATATACTGAAATGAAGTCTGGTGGTGGCCAGGGAGCTCCTCCTCTGGCGACTACAGCCACTGCAAGCCCCATCCCCGGCGTCCATACGCCCACTCAGGTGAGCTCGAACAGCGAAACCTAACTCAATTTGTGCAGGTTTTCTCCAAGCCATGTATATGTATAGTAATATTATATTATAGACCTAGAACTGAGAAACATTATACCTGGAGTTCAAAGGAAATAGAACCAAATAGATCTACAAAAATGTTCCTACTGAGGAAGTACATGAGCAAAAGTTATGTGAAAGTACATGAGCCATATAGATTCTTATTAGATTCAGATTTTAGATGTGATTTTCAGTAAACCAGAGCTCAGTCAGGTGATTTTCAGTTTTTATCAGTAGACATTTCCATGCTTCATATGGTAAATCTTTTGGTTTTTAATGTTATCCTATGACCATAGTAAATAGAAACCAGTCCACATTTTTAGATGTAATTTATTTTTTGTTTCAAGTTAACTTTGACCATTGCCATAATTTAAATTACTTATCAGCCATGTTCTCAGCCTATTTTTCAGCTTTATTCATTATGCGGTCATGCAGGAATATATGTTTGGCTCCAAGAGGGCTAGCGCTTTGAACACATATGTTCTAATGAAGTATGGATCCAAAAGAGGCGACAACTGATGCAGTTGATGGGAGTAAAACAAAAAATGGTTAGGACTTGTGCTGGAACTTGTTAGGACCATGTGTTATAACTTATATATCATGTTGGATGTCTAGGACTATGAGAGCTAGTAAGCCTTGTAATGGTTGGACAGCTGGATGCAATTAGAATGTATTGCAATTGGAATCAGTTGGCATATATGGATGTATTGGAATTGATTTTATGTGTGTTGGATTGGCATTTGGATCATGTGTGAATTTGGAATTTGGTTTGAGATGCTTCTGTTGGGTAATTTTCATGACGGTTGACTCAAATCAGAATACTTTTTTTGTGGTGGGTCACTCTCATGAAATACTATATTTCCTGTGAATTTTCAAACTCTCATGAAACTCATTGTGTGACTTGTGACTCTCATGAAATACCCTACCTCTCACAAAATAAGTTCATGACAGTGAGCTCTCACGAAATACCCTTCCTCTCATGGAATAAGTTCATGACGGTGAGCTCTCATGAAATACCCTTCCTCTCACAAAATAAGTTCATGACAGTGAGCTCTCACGAAATACCCTTCCTCTCACGAAATAACTTCGCGACGGTGGCCTCTCACGAAATATTAAAAAAAAACGCCATGAAAAGAGCGATGCAAATCTGACGGCAATGACCTTTCTATGAGAGTGACCATCACGGAGAACTCTCATGAAAAGAATCCGTGGCGGTGAACTCTCACGAAAGTGTGTATTTCATGAGTGCAATACTGTGAGAAGTAATGCGTGACGGTGTACTCTCACGCATTATTTTCGTGGGAGTAAAACCGTTTTTCGTGACTGTTTTTCACTCTCACAAAATATCCAGTTTCTGGTAGTAATGCATGCCGCCCCTGAACATGTCGTGGAATGTCAGGTCTGTGAACTTAATTGGGAAACCCATTTCTAGGCTAAACTGGTTTAGTTGTGTAAACTCATTTGTATGGTGTACAAATGGATTTGTAGTTCACCATTTTACAAGTATAGGGGCGAGGTGGGCGGTAGGGCCACTTTATAAATAGCTTGCTTGAACTTTGTACATATAATAAGAACTAGTGGTTTGGACCATGGTGTAAAGGATGATTTGCACAAGTGGATAAATAACAAGTGAATATACAGGTCTAAAAATTAAAACATTGATTTCGATTTCTGTAGATGTTCAAGCATATTCAAATAAAATGCAGATTTTCGTTCAAACCCGCATATCGTCTTATTACCATCTTATTAACTATTTAGGTTCCTGTCGATATGGTGGCAAACACAATCATTGCTGCGATGGCCAAGCACGGTGGTCAGACCGGTCCAAGGAGTCACGTGTACCATGTGACATCGTCGACGGTGAACCCACTGGTACTGAGGGATCTGCTCCAGTTCTGGTACCAGCACTTCTCCAAGTCACCCCTCATTGATATAGCGGGGCGGCCCATCATAGTGAAGAAGCCATTATCTACCATTGGCAGCCTAGAGGAGTACGTCAGGTACGTGCATTCTGAAGTGCTGCTGTGAGAAGGCAACGGGGATGGCATGTCCCCACGGCGCGCAAAGGCCATCGAGGACCAGATCATCCACCTCGGCCGCATCTACGAGCCGTTCACCATCTACCAACGCAGATTCGACAGCGCAAACACGGAGGCGCTTTTCATGGAGATGTCAGCGGAGGAGAGAGCAAGGTTCCACTTCGACATGAGGAGCATCGACTGGATGGACTACATCACCAACGTGCACATCCCGGGGCTTAGGAAGTATGTACTCAAGGACAACGGGCAGCATACAGCAGAGGTGTCCCCATGAACACACTCAAGGAGCCTCCACCGTCTGTTGGGCCTAAGGCAACCTAGAAGCCGTATGATTGAAGTATAAATAAATGGTGTACCAAATGAGCCTAGAGAGGGAGTGCCTCTCCTTTTTTTAATTGGTGTTGAGTTGTAAATCAGCAGCGATCCAGCGCCAAGAGGTGGTGTTGGATAATGTAGTGGACAGCACCCCTTTGTGAGATTGTTGTGACCAGTAACAAATGTATGCATATTTCATGTTAATGAAAATAGAGATTGGTCCAAAATTAAATGAATGTTTTGCATTTCCTGAAAATACATGTCTCTTTGGAACAAAATGTAATACATGTATATATTAGTTTGACAACATATGCTTCAGATCGCAAATAATCAAAGCAGTATTAGGGTTCATTCATCTCTACTGTAATACACGTACTGAAGTTGATCAACAGATTCAAACGACTTTATTTGAATTAGAACTTAGAAGTGCTGATGGTACACGAGTTCAAATATTGACTAGTTCGAAAAAAGGATGAGGTTGTTTCCCACGTCGCGACAGGGGTGTGCCCCTGACCCACCGCCATGGCCGCATCCTCCCTGGCAGAAGACGCGGCCCCATGGCGGGTCCGTCCGTCAGGAGAGGGTGAAGCGATCCCCACCAAGCAGAGTCCCGAGGGCAGAGTCGTCTCTTCAGGATAGGTTTGAGGGGAATCAGGGGATTGGGATTGGGGAGGATGAGATCGTCGTAGAGTTCTTTGGCTAACTTTGGGCCGTTGATGCCCCGCCGCCACCTCCACCTCGCAACCCTAGAGTCCCCACTTCCACCACCACCGAGCAGATCGACCCCGCCGGCAAATTCTTCTGGTTGAGGAAGGAGTTGTTGGAGAAGAAGAGGTCAAGGTATCACGGTTCCAGAGAACCCTCCCTTTGTAATTGATCCAAGATATAGGAAGCTGATCTGTTACAATTGTGGTGATCCGGGTCATTTTGTGGGAAACTGTACCAAGCCTAAGATTTGCTTTATCTGTGCAATTCCTGGACATCACATGAATGAATGTCCAGAATGGAACACTGATCACCCAACAACAGCTTATCCGGGTAGTGCAAGTCAGGGTCTGGGCATTTACCACCTAGAGACTCCCAGTGCTGAGGCTACCAAATGGCTAAACATGTCAAATTGTGGAATCGTAATGATTAAGACTGGATCAATCAATAGTGCTGAATTGGAGAAGGAGCTAGCTGAAATCTAGTGCAGAGAATGGCCTTGGCAAATTAGGGAATTGACTGATGGACAATATTTGGTCAGATTTCCTCCTCACAAAAAAAGTGGATGACATTAAGAACTATGCCTCTTTCAATCTCAGAAAGCAAGGTGTACAAGTGGAGGTGTTTGAGTGGAAGGGTGAACTGAAACCCTACAGTGCTCTTCAAGATGTATGGATACAGATGACTCGTATTCCACCAAAGTTCTTGATGAGGAAATCTCCTCCACTATTACCCGTTGGCAAAGACGCAACACTAAATGGGCCAGGTGGCCCAGTTGTAGTCGGACGGTGACCGTGTGAGCCTCTAATAATCCCACCTTGCTTAACTTGGGAGGAGGAAGCCACCTTAAAAGGCAGAGCCACCCTTCCCCTATCAGACTAGTCTTTTGGGGCGATTGGGCCTTTCCCTGAGTGGGGGCACCGGAGTACGGTGCTAAGATTGCCGAGGCGCAACAGGAGGCCCTAGTGGCGTTGTAGCCGGATCGGTGTATCGTATTTTCGGCTGTCGGTGCTAAGATTGCGGGATTCGGGGAATCCGGATCGGTGTGTTGGGCTTTTCATCCAACCCCGCCTGGGCCGGACTCATCATTTGGTATCAGAGCAGGGCCCTAGCTTGTTAAGGGGGTGGGAATGATGAGGACATCTCCTCCACTATTACCCGTTGGCAAAGACGCAACACTAAATGGGCCAGGTGGCCCAGTTGTAGTCGGACGGTGACCGTGTGAGCCTCTAATAATCCTACCTTGCTTAACTTGGGAGGAGGAAGCCACCTTAAAAGGGAGAGCCACCCTTCCCCTATCCGACTAGTCTTTTGGGGCGATTGGGCCTTTCCCTGAGTGGGGGCACCGGAGTACGTGCTAAGATTGTCAAGGCGCAACAGGAGGCCCTAGTGGCGTTGTAGCGGGATCGGTGTGTCATATTTTCGGCTGTCGGTGCTAAGATTGTGGGATTCGGGGAATCCGGATCGGTGTGTCGGGCTTTTCATCCAACCCCGCCTGGGCTGGACTCATCAGTTCTATCACTGGAAGACTTTTGCCCAGATTGCATCTAGCTTTGGGTTGCTTGTAGATATTGACTAGTCCTCCATATTCAAATCTTTCTATGAGATGGTTAGGGTGAAAATATCTTGCAAAGACCCTATGAAGATCCCTGATGACATCGGTCGATTTAAAGCCCCCGCCTTTCGCCCATAAAATGGATTCACTCTTATGAAGCAGACTGTTTGAAATGAATAGTGAGATCTTTGTTGTATCTTTCCTGGAAGAGGGAAGAAGGAAATGGTGGACGAAGTGATCCTGGTAATGGAAGGAATGATGATAATGATGATGAAGCGGATGATCTGGATGAGGATGATGATGGGACAGAAAAGCCACCAACTTCTGAATTTCAAGTGGACAAGGATAAAGCTATGAAGACCCCAATAACCAAAGTGAGTGGTAACACTGGGTATAAAACAGTAGGAGATATGGAACCTGATCAAGAAAGCTTAATGCACTCATTGATGAGTGCTCAAAAGAGTGAGCTGTTAATAGCTAAGGGAGACAAGTTGGCCCATCCTGACTGCATTATTGTAGCTAAACTTGATGATAGGATGGATAGGGAGAACATATCTCAGTCTGAACTGTAATGGTTGACCCTAGACGGGGTTGGAAATACTATGACAGGCCTACAGTCTGATCAGCCTGATCAAATCCCCTCGGGCTTTCTTACTCCAGAAAACAGCCTACCACAATTCTCTGATTGTAAAATTGTGGGAGATAAAATTAAAGTTGGAGTTGAGGAGGAGTCAGATCATTCAAGATGGGAGAAATTCAAACTATTGGCAAAAGAAGGATGCTCTAATGAAGAATGCTCTCAACTCCTAAGGAGGATGGAATTACAAGAATCTGATGAAGAATTAGAGATGGATTTGGTAATGTCATCTCTCATGGAAGACAAAGAGATAGAAGTGTTTGATGCTATTAAGACTGAAGATGGGGTGATGATCACAGTCACCAACCAAGACAAGAAGAAGAGTAAAAGGAAGCAACAATGGGGACCAGTATAGAGAATGGACAGACCAAGGAGATTCCCAGAAGATGGAAAAACAATGATGCAAAAAGCTCAAGAGCTAAAAGGACTATCAAAACCTGTGCAAAGGATAATGCTTTCCAACAATGTTAACATTGTACTAGGTGCAGACCTGAACATAATTAAAAATAATGTTGATGCTATTAGAAAAAGTGGACGAGGTATGAGAGAGAAATTTTTGGTAGAGAATCCTGAGGTTAACTTACCTGCTAATATTGATGTGACTATTGATGCTACTGAATTCCCATGCTTACCTAGTGGTTCTAAGGATTTAGAGTCACCCCCTTTAAAGGTGGACAATAATTTGAGTCAAGGATCTTGGCTTAGAGCTGCTTCTAAAGGTCTTGAGACCCCAAATCAAAACATTGTTTCCAATGATAGGAGCAACATGGAATGTTAGAGGCCTTAATAAATGGCAAATTATAGTGCATCATAGACTTTATTACTGATAATAAACTTGATTTTTTGTTAGTTTTCAAGATGGTCCATCTTGGTTGGTTTAAACCTAATAAGTTTTATGGGGTCCTCTTTTGAAGTATGCTAATAAAACCTTTATTTGGAATTTTATTCTTGATGTTTTCCAAGGCTAGCTAAAGGATCTATAACGTTAGACAGGGTGGCATCTTGGTTGGTTTAAACTCTAATAAGTTTGAGGCCTTAGCTTGTGTGGAGATTGATCTTAGTTTATGGCTCTCCCTATGAGGAAGGGAAGTGAGACTTCGTTGATGAGTTACACATTCTTTTAGAAAACTGGGAAGGTCCCACCCTTATAGGTGGTGACTTCAATTTGATTTCTAGTGTTAAGGATAAGAATAATGGCATTATCAACTAGAACTGGCTTGATGTTTTCCAAGGCTAGATTAACCACTTTGGTCTCCTAGAGTTGAAAAACTCCTCTAGATCCTATACTTGGACCATCAATCAAGAATAACCAATGCTTATGGAAGCTATTGATAAGTTGTTTCTGTCTTTTGGGAGCCTTTGCTTTTCTTTTTTGCTATTTTTGTTTTGAGTGCACCAAACTTTCCCTAGATCCTTTGTTACAGCTAAGCCAAGGGCTAGGAATGACCATGCTAATTTGGGACTCGGGTGTGGGGAGATAAAAAAACCAAGCCTCTTTAGATTTGAAAAATGGTGGCTTGAGCAACTAGATTTCAAGACAACTTGTTAGCAAAGTTTGGCAAACTAAGTGTGCTTTTGAAAATGCCATTGACATTTGGCAATTCAAAAATCAGAAACCTTAGGAAAAAAAATATTAAAGGTTGGGCTATTAATATAAATGCTGATATCAAGAGAAGGAAAAAAGAACTTAAGGAGTTTGACAACTTGGATAAGAAATATGAGATGGGAAGGAGTTTGACAACTTGAATAGGAAATATGAAATGGGACTTACCTCTATAGAAGCGGAAGCTTCTATGCATGAAATTATAAAATAGCTGGAAAGCATTTGGAAGTTAGAAGAAATTAAAGTTATACAGACTAGTGTAAGTAATTTGGGATAGAGATGTGAAAGAGAGAGATAGGAACATAGCTTATTTTCAAGCTGTGGCTAACCAAAGAGCTAGGAAAAACGAATTACTTGTGTGTTAGAAGGCCCTGAGGGTCCCATTGAGGATACAAAAGGTATGCTTGAGCATGCAGTTAACTCTTACAAAAATCTCTTTGGGGCTGAGGAAAATCTAGGAATAAATTTAGGTGACAACTTCTTGGAGGAATCTGATTTGATTACTCCTAAAGAGAATGAGTTATTAGAAGCTCCCTTCTCTAGAGATGAAATCAAAGCTGATCCTTTGCGTTTGACTCATATGTTGAAGGAGCACCGGGCCCTGATGTCATTGAGACTGATTTTATGAATGTTGTGAGAGACTTTGAGTCTGGAAAACTAAACCTAGAAAGACTTAACTATGCTATGATCACTTTGATCCCAAAGGAACCAGAGGCTAAATTTCATAAGAAATTTAGACCTATTAGCCTCATTAACTGTAGCTTCAAAATCTTTGCTAAAGCTCTAAACAATAGGCTGATTAGAATTATTGACAGACTTGTTTGCCAAAATCAAACAACCTTTATAAAAGGTAGATTTATTTTGAAAAGTGTGGTGGCTGCACATGAGATCATTCATGGGATACATAGGAATAAAGATAGTAAAGTCATTCTAAAATTAGACTATGAGAAAGCCTATGACAGAGTGAGTTGGAATTTCATTGATGAGATGCTCACTTCTAGAGGCTTTGGTACCAATTGGAGAAATTGGATAAAAAAGTTCACTCAAGGTGGATCCATTTGTGTTAGAATTAATGATGAAAATAGTTCCTACTTTAAACCTGGGAAGGGTTTAAGGCAAGGAGATCCTTTGTCTCCACTTTTGTTCAACTTAGCAGGTGACATATTTACAAGGATGCTTATGAAAGTAGCTAGACAGCTTATGAAAGCGGCTAGACAAGGTTTGATTACTGGTCTTATGCCAGAGGTAGTGGAGGGGAATCATCAGTCTATAGTATGCCGATGACACCCTTCTCTTTCTAGAAAACAATCTTGAGAAAGCAAATAATCTAAAGTGGATTTTAATCTACTTCGAGAAAATTACAGGTACGAAAATAAACTATGACAAGAGTGATATGATGACCATTGAAGTGGAGGAGGGTAGACTCAATGAGTTAGCAAAAATCTTCTATTGTAAAAAAGGGGCTTCCCCATAAAATACCTAGGGGTGCCTTTCCACTTTTTCCAGCTGAGAAGAGAGGGTCTCCACCATATAATTAAGAAGGTGCTTAATAGAATTGCAGGTTGGAAAGGTAGACTCCTCTCTTATGCAACACGTCTAACTTTGCTAAAAACATGTCTAGCTAGCATTCCTATCTATCTTATGTCAATTATCAAGTTCCCTAGATGGGCAATAGATATGATAAATTGACATATGGGAGGTTTCTCTAGAATAATACCGAGGAAAAGCATAAATATCATTTGGCACATTAGCAACTTGTAGCCCAAAAGAAACAGATGGGTGGTTTAGGCATCCCTAACATGAGAAACCTCAACATAGATCTTCTAAGTTCTTGGATATTTAGATATGAGCTCAACAAAAATGCTATTTGGGCAAAAATTAATGATCAGAAATATAACATTGAAAACCCAAATATATGTGGTTCTTTTAAAGAACAATCAGTCCCCCTTTTGGCAAGGTGTGAATTGGGCCCTTAAGGGAGCCCAAATGGGGATTATGTGGAAAGTAGGACATGGTAAGAGAATTAGATTTTTGGGAGGATTTTTTGTCTAGGGAATTGCAATGTGGCAACTCAATGGTGGCTGTTGCATTTCTTAAGCGCAATCACTAGGTTTAGAACCCATCTCCAATAACGGCGCCGAGAGAAATGCGCCGTTGATATTCTAAAGTGAAACCACCGTGTGGGTGATAACACTAGGCACATCAACGGTGATAGATCTTGCCTAAGAAGATATTCATCCGCAAGCGCACGGATCTATCATTGTAGCATTTCACCCGGAAGTATTCAGGGGTATCGTTATTTATATTTTCCCAAAGGAAGGCATGGTGGAAAAGGATCTAATAGAGACATGAAGGATAACATGACTATGTAATGGACCAATGTTCATAAGGGGGATATAAGAGAAAAATAAAGGGATAACTTGACACACTCACTCAAGCCAAACTCAAGGATAAAGATAAATAAGGAATAAAGAAAGTCCTAAGTGGAGCAATTCTAGTCATGGTTGTGCATAGAACCGGTTGATAGTGCAACACGCATGAGCAGGAGGTCGGGCGAGAATGAAATGGAGAGCATCCGCCCTGAAGGAAGGCGACATGAGAACTCCTACAGCACATACGATGGGGGGGGATTTCAAGGGCGGTCAAGGCTTGGATACCAAGCCGCCTACCCCCTCAACCGTGGCATGCACTCATATTCGAAGGATACCCGCATCCGGGGCATACTAGGACACTACTCAATGGCCCCCAACGGATGGACGGAATAGGACACGAGCAAGCCCCGAAGGACACAATGAACCGCCATTGACACAATCCGACACTACCCAATTATATTGCATGAATGGTTTAAGCATAAAGTTCTATATGACGATATCACAACATAGAAACTATAGACTAGTTCATGTGTCATGATCATGTCAAGAACAACATGTTAGATCATAGGATAAATCATGAGGTATAGAAATAACATGAAGACTCTAATCCTAATGCACAACCAAGATAAGATAAGAGCAAGGCTTTGGAAGAATACCATAGGGAATCCATCTTCCAAGGAGCCAAGCCCTCCTTGGTAGCTTTGCCTAGCTCCACATCCTAAACTACTAATCCTACTAGGAGGAGGAAGAAGAAGAATAGAGAGGGAGAGAGTGGCTCTTCTTGTGAGGTGTGTGTTACAATGGTGGGAGATGGCCTCCTTTTATTAGAGGAGAGGGGGCTCATTGGAAAATGTCCATCCCCACATGGAAGGTACAAAACCGACCTTGGGGCCTAATTTGCTAAACCGACCATCCCACGGCGGAAACCCCGTTTGGAAGGTGCACGAAAACCGCCTCGGGGGAGGGTGCGGCCGCTAGGTGGTCTTGCTAGCGCACCCCTAGGCTCGGCCTGGGCCGGGCCTCGGTGGGGTGTCTTCCCTCGTCTTGAAAAGTTGTGGGCGGGCTTTGCTCGGCCGATGTTTTGGGTCGATTTGCTCTGGGCTTGTGTTTCGCAATAATGCGTCCCGGATGGCGTACTTTGGTCGATTTTTCACTTGCTTTTATTATAAATCTGCAAAATAAAGTACAAGGCACTACAAGTGGAATTTATTAGTGATAAATGTATATGTGTGTAGTAAGGTATAGTTTCACCCCCTTATTGGTAGAATGTTGACGTTAAAAATATGTCGTTGGTGACCGTCAACAGTGGCCTCTATATGTTATATGTGATCAAGAAGGATAGACTATCAGCCAAGTCTGGGATGGTCAAGCTCTTAAGTTGTCTTTTCCTAAACTATTTCTGAAAGATTGATGTCTAAATGGTTTGAATTAGTTAATATATCTGAGGAGATTAGTCTTACTAATGAGATTGACCAAAGGATTTGGTCCTACAATTACAACGGCAAATATTCAGTTCAATCTTTTTTTGCTATTATTAACAACCATGGTGTTAAGCTAGTACATGTGCATACAGTTTGGAAATTAAAAATTCCACCTAGGGTGTAGATCTTTCTGTGGTTACTCTCTAAGAACAGGTTAGTGACTAGGGATAACCTTGCCAAGAGAAGGTATGTTGAAGACAAAACTTGTATTTTCTGTGTTGAACCAGAAACCATCAATCACATGTTATTTGATTGTTGTGTCTCAAAGTTATTATGGGAACAACTATCAGATTGTCTGAATCTTTCGGGTACGTAGTTGGTCTTATGAGTCCTTGGCATCCTCCTGGATTAATAATAAAAGGCATTTGTTAACAAATGTCGTTCTTGCTGCTTCAATATGGTGCTTATATGGAAAATGCGCAATGAAATTTATTTACAGGGAAGAATTTGGCTGGGTGCGAAGGACCTGATGCTTCGGATCACCAAGACTCTAAGAAGATGGAAGCCACTGTACAGTGTTTCAGTCTGGGAGAAGCTAGAGCTGGGTATTCTGAAGATGGAACAAAAGGCAATACTACCGCCTGGGATCAGCTGGCATCAATCAGGGTCTCCAGCACAATCGCAGACTTCGGTGGTGGCCTCCAACGATGCAATTCGAATGAACTCTGATGTTTTGAGTCTTGATAGTGATGTGTCCGAGTCTGAACTTGTTATTGTTCTAGATACTGCTAAAGCTGTTTGTGGCGGGCACGCCGATATGCTAAGGGCTGTAAACTTTGAATAGCTTTATGCTTACTAAAGCTGGAGAAACCTCTTTTCTAAAAAAAATATTGACTAGTTCAGTATATGTCCCAGCTGAGAAACACCTCAATATTGCTAGCTAGCTTGACGCCTCGACAGTACATGTACTCCAGTCCATAGTCCATCCCTAATAGATTGTTGTAGCACTGGATGACCCATTTCAATTATGGCCGGTGGTGCCCTCATATGTACTTGATCTAGAGAGCAAAGAAGCAGCAGTATATTGAAATTTACTAGGATGTTTTTTGAAAGATCCGAACATGTCCCGCATATACTAATAAGGAGAGCTGAGAATTACAAGCGCAAGTAGTGCAAACAACTTCCAAGGTTTGCTAGACTAGCTAGCTGGACGAGGAGGATATTGGTATGAAGAGGAGACACGATGGAAGACAGCCCCAGAGTTATGGCACTCGACGCACAGCGTGGGGCGCGGGTGTGGCACCACCGGGGTGATGACTGCCCTTGAGACTTTGAGAGTTAAGCCTACTGCTTCTCTATGTATCTAGTCATCTATCCAGCTATTTAATTTAATTTACTATTGTTGTTAGCTGCTATTTTAGCATTTAGGATATGCTCAGCATCCACCGTAGTGTTTAGAATATGCTGTAGCAGGTAAGGTGATTTCTTGTATCTCAAGTATGCTTAATGAGAATAAGCGGCTAACGCCGAGCTGCCCTCTAGCACTCCAAATTCAGACTTTATTGTCTTACCTGGCTAACAACCCTAACCTCATTGACCAATAGGTGCAATATGTAATTCATTGTGCTTTGGACCATAAATAGTAGTGTGTTATGTGTGTTCTATTATTACTGTTGAACTCTTGGTCTAGCAAGGAGCGTGATCTCCGCTCGGGCAGTGCTCCGAGGGAGTCAAGGCAGGAATATGGCTAAGGGCGTCCCCAATGGTTAGCTATTTGGCTATCTAGATGTGACGTGGCAAGGAAAAAGTAGGAGAAAGAGTAGTCACTAGCTACATGCAAATAGCTAGACTATTTCACATAGCCCAAGAATATGTGAGAGGAACATGTGGGTCCAATAATATAAAATAGTCTTTGATATTGTCTCTCGCCTCCACATCAGCAGATTACGTAGCTAGCACTAGCTATTACCATTGCGGACACTCTAAGTCACATCAACACAAGGTATGAAAGACTTGTATTGATGAGTTCACCAACCGTTTTACAAAGGAGTCAATGCTCCCTATTTATAGCCCTAAGTTACCATGAATGCTATTTTACAGATTCAACCCTAGCATATTCCTGACTACCTTCACAAGTACTCGGGGGCAGCATAGTCTTCCTTCTCGTACCTCGGCCCGGCCTCTGGGGCTCGCCATGCGGTCTAGCACTACTACGTAAAACGCGAACTTCCGTGGCGGGCATTTTAGGTTTTCCGTGGCGGGCATTGTGTCCGCCACGGAGCTAGGGTCACGTTAATCGTTCGATTAACCGCGTGGCGGACTCCATGCCCGCCATGCAAAATCGATTAACCGTGGCGGGGCGTAACAAAGACCGCCACGGTTAATAGATTAACCATGGCGGGCATCGTTACGTGCCCGCCATAGTTAATTTGGCGATTTTTTTGTTAAAAGCCCGCCACGGTTAATTAGTTCAGGATTAAAAAAAATAATTCAAAAATATTATAAAATTATAAATTTTGATTTAAACCACATATTAAATAATAAAATAAGAGAATATTCACATAAATCTTAAACATGCATCACAATTTTACATTCAACTAACATATGGACATTCAATTAAAGCACTTCGAGTTTAAAAGTGACCACCACACATCGAGATTTTACAAAACTCGATCGAAGCGATCGATTGCTCAATCACGTTTAGCTAAAGTTACAAATCAATGTCATCCCACATATAGTCCTTCATGTCTAGCTTATTTCTCCAAATTCCGTAGTTCCCATAAGTCCTCGTTTCGGCAAGGTCATTTGTTAGGGTCGAAGAAATGGCCGGTAGGTAGCACAACGTCCTCAACGACGCCCCTACGGATGGCGCCAACCATTTTCTTGAACTTAAGGTCGCCCAAGCCTTTGTTCCAAAAACCTTGCGTGGTTTTCTTCGTCGGCTCGCGCCATGTAGTACGGTACACGCGTTGCTGCGGGATATGAACGTCAGGCATAGAAACCACAGGTTGCTTCCGTAAAAGGCTGCTTACCGACCGCATGCACGATATATGTACGAGAAAATGGTTAGAATATTATGAGACCATTCAATATGGACGAGCAAACGAGTAATGCTGCATATACCTCGTAATCTCGCCACGATCTTCATTTCGTCCTTATGTTTTTCTTTGCGTATGGTCATCCTCCGATCCAATGACTCGGGGTCTTTCAAGTAATCCTTGTAAGCCCCATGCACGAAATCCCACGGTGTCATGACTTACAGAAGTTTGTGGTATGAAATAGTATACAAGTGTCATGACTTACGGTGCTGGGCCTCTTCAAAATGTTTGTAGAGGCCTTTTGGCGTATCATACAACAAGTCGACCCTAAGGGCCGCTCCATCCCGAGGGAAGATTAGCCAAGTAATCCAATTGGCCAATGTGTCTTTCGTTGTTTCTATACCGCCATGCTACACCATTTTATTTGATTAGAGATAGATTCCAAGTGTTCAAAAAATAAAAAGTATTGCTTTTGACTTACTTGATATGTTGGGCGCAATGAGACAACAGGCCTCCGATTTGATCTTCTTCATGCACTTACGGATGTAGTCCGCCATCTCTCTAACTCTTGCATCGCATAATCTTTCATAGTGTTTATATTGTTCGGCCTTGCCTAGCTTCTTGAGCTCGGGTTCCTCCGGCTCTCCATCCAAAGAATGAGAAAAATTCGACCACGCCTATATACATTTGGACATAGAAACACAACCGGCCGATCCATCGTTTGGGCTATCAATGCTTGCATCCCGCAAGCACATGTGGTCACGTCATTATAGAATCGGAGAGCTAGAATTAGTCGTGTACGGCGCATAATGATCGGTAAACAAACTCACTAAAGCATAGAGGGTGACAACGGATTGGTCGAGGTCCCGGCGCCGAAAGCAACCGCCACATTTCGTCGAAGCCTATTGGCGGTGAAATGTCGAAGTCCAAGTGAAAGAGCTCTTTAGGAACCCTGAAATGGAACTCCCTCACCCCCGATCAATCTGCATCCTTATATAATAGGTGGAACCTACGAGTGTCCCACTCCTCTTCCTCGATTAGCCGGCCCTTGGGCACCATGAACTTGCCAAGCTCAAAGTAGTGCAGGCGGTCCGGGCTGACCCATTGTCCCCGCCGATGGGGTATATAATTCCTATATAGAAGGAGATGTGCGTTAGCATCTTCTATCTACGCACGCATACGTAATATGTCTAGCTAAGTTTGGTTGAGATTAGCACGCATATATGTACCTAGTGCTGCCGGTCTTCACGGCCCCCGGGTTCTGCTTAGCTAATCGGAGGTCCTTTTCCTTCTCCGCTAGCTCCTTCCTGGCCTCATCATCTAAGTATTTGTTGGTCAGGGCAAGAACTTCCTCATCTTCTTTTGATAGCTTCTTCTTCTTCGGCGCTTGGGGGGAAAATTCGGCCTCATCCTCATTCTGACTGCTCTGAGGCGGTGTTGACAATCCTATGCATGTGGAATTGAACTACATTAGCCACCAATTAATGCATAGTACAAGTTAGCCATGTATTTTTGTTTCAATACTGTCACATTTTACGAAACCTCCTCGACCATTGGCGCTTGAAGGGCATGGGAGGGCGGCGAGCCCCCTTGTCACGCTTAGGAGAAGGTGTCCTCTCGCCGTCGCCGTAACAGGGTGTCTTGCCGCCGTCTCCTCCTTCCGGTTCTTCCGGAGGTGGGTTCGGACGAGGACTTCCGCCACCTCGGCCACCATGGTCGTTGTTATCATCATCGTCATCGCCACCACCACCCGGGGGAGAAGGAGGAGGGCCTGCGGCCGCTACCGTCGGAGGTGGTGTCGTCGGTTTCCACAGGACAATGTCTTCCTTGTTCCATAGGTACTCCCTCTCCTCCCCGAAGGTCCTTGAGTACTTGTTTCTCCTTGTTCACTGGGATATCGATCTCCTCATCACCCCGGGCCTGGTTCTATGGATGTCGGATAAGCGAAGGCATACTCGGTGGGACCGGCTCGTTATTGTACAACATATTTCTCGTAGTGCGGAGACACCACGGCGAGCCCACCTCCTTCTTCTTCCCCTTCCACGCCAGCGGGTATATAGAGTTTGCCCACCGTGGGTTCGACGAGATCGTCGATTGGGTTCTTCTGGCGACATCACTGCGTACTCATACCTTGGCTTCCTTGGAAGTTGGAAAGACCTCTTGTCGTTAATACCTCTTCTATTTTCTTTCGACTATGTCCTTTATGGCTTCCTCATAGCCTTGCATCTTAAGGTTTTCCTTGTACCTCGCCTCGTGTGGTAGTCGGCGCGGATGCCCAAGAATCCACGGTCTTCCGGCTATACCTCGAGCCCCGCCCCGAACTTCGGCCCACGGTGCTCGGGTCTTCCGATTGCCTCGGTCGGCTCGTCGTGCTCCCTCCTAGGTTGGAACTCCCCGCGCCTTGGCCTCTTTGACAAGCATCACCTTCTTCTCCACCTCGTCGACCTTTGGGTCATTGTATTTGGACGTCTTTGTCGGTCTTACGCTTCTTGGGCCGATGGGCATAGAAGAAGTCACGTGTCCTCTCGGGAAGGTCTACCAACGGATTCTCGTATCCCTTTCTCGGCGTCCTCCCTTTCTTTCGCCGCCATTTTCCCTTATGACCAAAATATCCTACCATGCCGAGGTTGTGCACGAGGTCGTTCTTCTTTTCGAGTTCTTTACCCATTTTCGACTTGGCCTCATACTCTTCGTTAGTCGTAAGGTTGACGAACTCATCCCGCACGGGTTGCTTTAAGAAGTTGTAGGCTTGAAGTGGTGACTTGCCCATACGCACATAGTGTGTGTAGAGATTGTTCCATAGGTGCTTGGCGCTTTGCTTGCAACGGTCCCACATATACGGCATTTCTTTTTGTCAAAGCCTGCCTCGCCCTGGATAATTGAACAAGACTTTCACGCCTTTCCACACCTTCTTCTTCAGCGCCTCGGGACATTCCTCCAGTCTAGGTAAGTGATGGGCACGATTTCTTTGGCTATAACGGAGATCTGGTTGCTATAGACGGCCCCGATAGTTTCCGGCTCCATGGGATCTCCATTCGGGCCTATCCTCAATATATTACGCACCACCTCGGCTTTACGGTGCCTCCCGTCTTTGGCCTCTTTTCAAGCGACTTCTTGGACTTCTTGGAGGTGGTGGTCATTTGAAGTCTTTGGGGGTGGGACTAGATTCTGCCCCTCGACCGAGCTCTCTCTTCACCAAACTCTAGACACGAGAGGCACCAATGGTAAGCTGTCACGACAACAACTAAAATTAGTCGTGTACTTACATGAGGCACACGACGTTGTGTTAGTAGTATACTTACGTTTTTGGTTCGGGCGTCCCACTCGAGAACCCCGTGTGTTGGGCTCCTCACGGTTGCCGGTCCAGGATCAATTTCTTCCTCCCGTAGGACGTTTCTTCGTGGCCTCTCTCGGTGTCAACTCTTCGCTCACATATCTACCGTCGGAGGAAGAATCGGACGTGGAGGCCACATCCTCCTCGCTCTAGCCACCGATTGCACGATCTTTATAGGTTGGTTCGGATGCCATTGGATTCTACGGGAAGACACAGAGCATTTTATTATAGTGCAAAGGTACGGTAGTAGTATGTAGTGTCACAGAGTCATCTCAGAACATAGATTTATTGAATTCCTCTCATGATTACATAGTTTTCCATTTTACATATATAGAGTAGTGCCAAAAAAACAAAAATATACTAAAAATACAAAAATGTCTAAAATACAAAAAAATGTCTAAAAATACAAAAAATGTCTAAAAATACAAAAAATTAAGAACAAATGTCTACAAATACAAAAAAATGTGTAAAAATACAAATTTGGCTCAGAAGTACCCAACTATCCTTATCACATCGCGTCTAAAGGGGTTGCTTGTATATGATATACAAGCCGCCCTCGTTAGCCGCTCATAAGTATGGGGACACTTCATCATCGCCATTTGCCTCGGCATTAATAGATTCACATCATCGCATATGCCTTTGCCTCAAAGCATTAAGATTCAAATCATTACAAATGCCACAAGTAGATAGTTAAAGATAGTAAATGCCCGCCATGGAAAACGAAAAAAAAAACCGCCACGGCTAAGTCCTCCGCCCGTTCACTTTCACCCCGAAGGGTTGCCAAATTTTCACGGCGCCGCCGTGAAATGTCACCACAAATCCAAAATATAGATAAAGTATGGCAATGGCATTCATGGTACGAGTGGCATAATATAGAGATCAATATATGCTCGGTTAATAAATAATCTAAAAATGTGAAGTTGCATCATGGGGCGGTGGCATTCGGCATATGCTCGGTAACCATCATCACGAGCATCTGCAAAAAAAAAAGGCATCACAGGCATGAAAAATGGCATCACGGGCATCACAGGGAAGCAAAAATGGCATCACAGAGCACGGACGGGAGCACGGAGGCGGGAGGGCAGCGCCGCGGCGCCGGGGGACGGGGAGGAGCACACCGGAAAACGGCGAGCAGCGGGGGAGGAGCAGCGCCGGGCAGCGCCGCGGCACGGCAGGAGACGGGGAGGCGGGGAGGCCGCGACGGTAGGGACGGGCGCGGGACGTCGGGAGGAGGAGCGCGGACGTCGGGGAGGGCGAGGCAGCGACGGACGTCGGGAGGACGCGCGTGGGCGTCGGGAGAAGCGAGCGGGGACATCGGGGGAGGAGCAGCGGACGGTCGGGAGGAGCACACCGGGGCGGCGGATCTCGCCGGATCGTCAAGGGTTTACCCAGTCCCGGCGCGGATCTCGAGCACGGGGAGGGGAGGGACGGGGAGGGAGGAGGGAGGCGAGGGGGAGGCGCTCGGCGGAGAGGGGGGACGGGGGGAGCGGCGGCGGCGGCGGCGGCGCGTCAAATTTTGGCGAGCCCCGGGGTGAAAGTGAACGGGCGGAGGACTTAGCGTATTCGGGACGGGCCCCTATATAAACGCCGCGATTTTGCATGGGCATTTTAGAATGCCCGCGCATTTTAGAATGCCCGCCACGGTTAATAGATTAACCGAATGCCCGCCATGCAAAATAAATTCAAAACATGAATTTGAAAAATTCATATCAATTCAAATGTTGACTAAAAAATTCTGATTTTTTTTGTGTGGCCTTCCTATGAGTATGTGTACCTATGAAAAATGTGAGAATTGAATTTTGAATTGTTTTTGCATGATTTAAAAATACAATTTTGGAGCCATTTTAAGATGAAGATCGAGTGGGGAGTCGGTTTCGAGCAAGTGCGGCGATCTCCAATACATATTTGGTTCCATTACATAAATGTCGTGACATACATATTTGGTTCCATTACATATTTGGTTCTATTACAAAAGGATCGACTTATTTTTTTGCCGGGGCTGCCATCGTCTTCTAACCATCCGTGCGGCACCGGGGCTTTGTCTTGGTCTTGATGACATCCCCACACGCGTGTCTCGACTTCCTTGATCTTGGTTGGATGATCGGTAAAGAGCATAAACTCTGCGTAGTTGTTGTACTCTTCAGGACTCTCGCACTCCATCGGCTCTCACGATCCTTTGCTTCCCTCCCACGACCGCATGTAGTTGCTTTTTGCCTACGATTTGGGCACCGGGTAGTAGGCTACCGGGCCACACGACTTGCGAGTACCCACTCATCATCCGCAGTACTTTCGAAGCTGAACGGTGGTTAACCCAACCGTCCATGTCAACCGCCGTTGGCTTGACCCATCGGCACGGAAAATGGGTATCTCGTAGCTCTCGCCATAATCAAGTTCCCAAATCTCTTGGATTTGCCCATAGTATGTCTTGAGTTCCTTGGTGGCCATGTCAATGCCCTCATACCGGACGCCGCTGTTTTCGTGACGCGCTCTTGTTGTCCTTTTCTTTTTTGTGTGGAACCTGTATCCGTTGATGTCGTAACCTTGCCATGTGATGATTTGGCTAGATGGGCCGTATGCAAGCATCGATTCTTGATATCCGCGTTTAGGGGGTATCTCTCGTTCTCTCGATCCACGTTGTGAAAGTCAAGCGGTGTTGTCTCGCATACCCACCCCTCGTGTGCGCCGCCACGCTTGCTGCGAATTTCCTCGGATGCTTCTCACCCCACGTTTCCATTGATACTAACTGGTTCGAGATTTGTCATGGGCTTCTTCGATTGTTTCTTGGTCTATATCGGTTCGTACTTTCCTCCCCACGTAGCCCATCCCCGCGGTTCTTCCTTCGTGCGGGTGTTCGGGTAGGCGATTGCATTTCCATCCCGGATGTATCTAGTGCAGCGATTAACAACCTCCCGTGTTGTGTATGCCTCGATCATAGAGCCCTCGGGTATGCATGGTTAGGGACGGATCTGTTAAGAGAGGACATGAACCGCTCGTTCGTCCACATCTCGTGCGGTAGAGAGGCCCAGTTCTTCTATCCGATCGACCATGTGTATCATGAGGTGTGGCATAATATCGAAGAAAGATGGTGGTAAGCACATCTCAAGGCGGCATATAGTCTCCGCGATGAACTCTTTTCGGTCGCGGGGAGGTCATTTTCAACGATGACCTTCTACGTGATGCGATTAAAAAAGTAGCACAGGCGTGTAAACGACCATCTTCACGAACTCGGGCCGATGCACCTAATCACAATTGGAAGGAACACCGTCGGCATGACATGGCGGTCATGGGCCTTGAAGTTTGACGGTGTGAGGTCTTTCATCGATACAATGCTCTTCATGTTGGAAGCGAAACCGGTCGGCACTTTGACATCCCCGAGCCATTTGCAAAAATCCCTCTTTTCATCCCGTGTCGATTGTAGCTCGCGGCTAGAAGGTCGACTTTTCCGCTATTCCCGAGGGTGTCAAGTGAAGTTCGGGCCCGATGCCCATGTCGGCAAGATCCTCGACGTGACTTGACACCATCCTTTCGTCTTAGTCTTGATGTCTAGGAAAATCCCGACCAAGCTCTCGAAGACATTCTTCGTAGATGCATGTTATCGATGGCATGAGGTGTATGGAGCATCTTCCGGTATGGCGGGTGCTTGAAGAAAATTGACCGCTTCTTGAATGGGACTTTGGGAGGTGCCGGATTGGGTTACATACGCTTCTTCTTCTTCTTCTTCTTCTTCCTTTGCCTTTTTGTTCGCTTCCGCTTCTTCTTTGCCTTTGGCTCACCGGCTTTCTTCTTCTTTCCAAACTCGTGGTTTATGTTCTTCACCATTTCAAACACCTTTGGCCCGTACTTTACCCTTTCCGGCTCCTCCGTTTCAACCTCGGCTCGCCATCAAAGTACTCATCCATCGAAGTTTCCGGTACACTGTGTTCTTTGCGAGAGGAATTTACGATGCTTCATGTACACCGTCTTTTGGGATCCGCTAATGTAAGTGGGAGGTATTCTCAATGCAAAGCGTGCAAGCCTGTCTTCCCCTTAATCTGCCCCGACAATGAAAAAAGAGCGGGGTAATCAGCGATGGTGACCATTATCATGGCCTTTAGAGTGAACTTCTTCTTCTCGGACGCATCCATAATCTTGACTCCTTTCCACGGTTTCGCCAATTCCTCCATTCTTCGCTCAATGAGAACATCTATATCATTGCCGGGCTGCTTTGGTCGAGAAATGAGCATGGCGATAGAAGATATTTGTGCTTCGGACACTCGTAGGGAGGCAGGTTGTATATGGTGTGGGTGACCGGCAGGCTTTGTCTGTGCGAACTGCGAGGTCTCGAGCGGATTCATCCCGTCGGTACTCAATGCGAACCTTACGTTCACGGGCTCGCCCCGAACTCCGGGAACATGTCATTGATGTGTTTCCACGTTTTGGCATCCGAGGGGTGTCGCGAGCTTGCCATCGCCCTTCGTGCGTTCGGCCGATGCATGCGGGACATCGCCTTGGCATCCTCACGGGTTCCCAAAAATTGCACGCAGCGATCGAGCACGGGTAGGTACCACACCGATAGGGCGGGGATCTTCCTGCGGGTGTAACCCTCTTCTTCCTCGTCCTTAGGAGGTGGCATCCGCTTCTTCTTGCCGGCCGTCTTACGCTTCTTGGGCCCTCTCGACGGTCCCTCCTCATCGGTGGCACGACAGCCCGGCATTCCTCTTGTAACGACTCACGCCGCATCGCGACGGTTGTGCAAGTCCGCATAGTCACCCGGTATAGAACATAGTGGTTATGGCACGCATGAAACTTCCTAAGCTTCATCGCCACAGGGCGAATCAGCTTCTTCGCCCGATAGGTATTGGCGGGCACCTTATTCCCTCGGGTAAAACGAAAGTGTCACCGAGGACCCGTAACAGGTCATTGAAGCTCGTGTCTGACCACCCGTGGCGAGCCTTCAGCATCAACATCGTAAGGTTAAAACGTAGCACCGTGTAATGCTTCGGACATTTGCCGTCGTCTTTGTATAGAGGGTCAATTGCCGCTTGCTTTATCTGTCTAAAATTCTCGAGCCATCTTGGATTGCCAAACAACACGTCATCTTCATCTTTGAGGTTGGCAATATCCTCGAAAAGCTCAAAGCATCCTCGGGCGACATGTCATCAACTCTCGATCGTTCACCATCATCTCCACCCGCATTGTCTTCTCGGCATGTCTTCAAGCGGTTCATCTACGGTGATGTAATCACGATTATCAACTTGTTCTCGCCCTTCGTCCCACCACCGTTGTTTCCGTCGTTGCGGTCGACGGGGTCCTCAGATGAACCGGCCGCGACACTCGGTTCTTTTTCACCATGATACGTCCACACGGTGTACCTCGGCTCCCCCCGATGAAACCATACCGCAGCAAGTCCTCCACGACGTCGTCATCCTTGTGTAAGAACATATGCTTGCACTGATAGCACGGGCACACCATTACTTCCGAACCCTGATTGATTCGATGCTTCTGCGCGACGGGTATAAACTTCTTTCGCACATCATCAACGAAATCCAAACTCATCCTTGGCCTGTACATCCAATCCCTATTCGGCGCCATGACGGTCTACTCAAATTAATTAAACCAAAGCAAAGAGAGCGATCGATGATTAGAGATCGAAGTATCGATGATTAAAGTGCAAAAGAGGAATACGAAAGAGAGAGAGAGGGAGTAGAGAGAGAGGGGGTAGAGAGATAAGGGGATGGGAGGGGAGGAGAAAGAGGGGAGAGAGAGAGGGAGAGAGAGAGGGGGGGGAGAGAGAGAAGGAGAGGAGAGAGGGGAGAGGAGCTAGCTTGAGAGGGGGGAGAGAGAGAGAGAGGGAGAGATCAAAACTAGATCTCAAAAGAGAAGGGGGAGAGAGAGAGAGGGGGGGGTAGAGAGATAAGGGGAGGGGGGGGGAGAGAGGGGGGAAGAGAGAGAGCACAAACCACATTCAATTGGATCTCAAAGAGAGGGAGGACCATGCATAGGGGAGAGAGAGGGAGAGAGAGGGAGAGAGGGGAGAAAGAAAAGAGAGGGGAGAAAAAAGGGGAGAAAGAGGAGAAATTACCCCCTACCGGTGCCAAACTTCAATCAAACCAAGGGCAAAACCTTCCCCCGAAATGGTGTTTTCTAGAGTTTTGAAGCTCAAAACCCTAGAAAATAGCGAAACCCGTGGGGAAGAAGAAGGTTGGGGCTGTATTTATAGCCCGAGACTTTTCCGTGGCGGGCATTATAATAAAACCGCCACGGTTAATGGGGATTAACCGTGGCGGGCATTGTAATAAAACCGCCACGGTTAATCGACAACCGTGGCGGGCATTTCCCGGCCGTGGGGGCTGTAGGGCCAACTATTTTCCGTGGCGGTTTTCTAAATGCCCGCCACGGAAAATAAAAACTAAACACCATGCAAGTTCAATTCTGTAGTAGTGTAGCATCTTGAGCTAGGAGCCCCCGCGAAGCTTTTTGGAGTTGTGGGATGCGAGTGTGAGTATCTCAGGGCAGCGCTCTGTTGGTATTTTTAATGCACCGAGATAAATCCCAAGCGCACGGAAAGTACCATTGTAGCTTTCACCCGGAGTATTCGTGGTATCGATTTCCACGGGGAACGAGAAGTGAACTAGGAAGAATTAAGGTCGCCCAAGACAGGGTAGGAATAATATTTTTGGTAGGAAGAAAGGGGTTCTCTAGGGTTTTCCCAAAATTACTAAATTACTAATGTTCAGCTTACTAAATTCCACTTGCTTCGGAGCGGTGACCTTTCCGATTCTCGAAAAAGCGGGAAACGGTAATCGGGGAAGGCCACCAAAAGCTCTACGAAAACACCAACACGCACGTGGTGGACTACAAAGGCCCTGGTCGGAGCTGTCACCCCGGGGCTACCACAACTATTCCGTAGTGTTGGGCGCAATCTCGGGTAAACTCTAGCCTAGACACCACGCCTACGCTAGCGGATACGAAACTAGTCTCGCGCTAAGACTAGAACCTTCCCGGCCGAACGGAGATCCGGCAAGTAAAATAAAATAAATACTGAATTTAGTAAAATAATAATATTACAATTGCCACAAGATAACCTGGACGTTACTCGAATCGAAGTCGGCTCCGTAGAGGTACAAAAAGTTGAGGCGTAACCGACAAAACCTGGCTCTTCCTCTTCTCTTCTCCTCTCACTCTCTTCCTCTTTTCTAAATTGTACAACTAGGTGGAGAACACCTAGAGGGACACTACTACAAAATATATGTGGGGAAGATGAAGCTCAAGTGTAGAATGTGTGTGTGTTACAAGTGAGGGGGTGCCTCTCTTTATATAGTGGAGAGGAGGAGTGAATGGAGGGCTCTCCTTGCTTCGAGGTCTTCTTGGCGGGAACGAAACTTTGCACCGCATGCAACCGCCGCTTGAAAACCGGTCCAAACCGCCGAGAAAAAGGGCGGCAAATTTTGGCAAAAAATTGGCGCCGGGGCCGTCCGCGGCCGCCCCCCCGGGCCTGGGCCTCTCCCCCCCCTTCCCTCTCTGTTGCGCTGCGTTTTGTCCTTCAAATGTTGGGCCTATGATGGTGCATGGGCCAAATTGTGCACGGGGTTTGGTCCTCTTGATTGATCTACTCCTTGGCGTCTTTTATTCAATACGCTTTCTAATTTATTTGGCGACTTTGTACGTGTTTCCACTCTTATATACGCAAAACATAATTTCTACGAATACAAGTGGAACTAGGTCAAAAGTAAAAGTATATGTAACATAAGTTTGCCCTTTTCTCATGAATTGTATAAAGGTTGGCGGTATAATATACTCGATAATGACCGCCGACAAGTCCCCCAAGCTTAACCTTTGCTCGTCCCGAGCAAATAGCTAAGTGTTTGGTTGTTGATCAGGAGTTGCTACAATGCCGATATATTTCAAAATGTACCATGCTCATAATAAAGTATTCTTCCGTTGTTTAAATAAATTGGCATTTTTATCTATCCTTATTTACTTAAATCATATGGGGCTTATAACATTCTCCAAACTCTTGGGTTATTGCAAGATAGAACGGTTTTCATAGAAACACTAGTCATTCATTCTTTGATTGATCATTCATGCGGAGATTTTTGTAATGATTCCTTAAATCATCTCAGGTGTGCAAACCATAAGGAGAAACAAGTCATAAGCCCTTGATCAAGATGTGCAAGTGAAATTTTATTTCTTTTTGATAAGGTATGGGCTAGCTCTTATTTCTTTTTAGAGAAGTGGGCTCTACTCGCCCTCGGACACTTGTCCATTATTCTTCTCTCTCTTCTTCCTCTTTTTTTTGTTTTAAGGCGGGTATCGAAGTACCCATTGTTTTATGTTTTCTAATCCTAACAGTGGTTGATCGTTTATCCAAGTATGCCCACTTTATACCTCTCTGCCACCCATACACAAAGCAACTATAGTGGCTCAAAAGTTCTTCTTAGAAATTGTGAGATTAGATGGTCTACCGAGATCGATTGTTAGTCACAGAGATGTGGTTTTCACAAGACAGTTTTGGCAAGAGCTCTTTAGACAATCAAATATCATCCTTACACCTACATCAGCTTATCATCCTCAAGCGGATGGACAGGCAGAGGTAGTAAACAAAATCATCACAATGTATATACATTGCTTGACTGGTGACAAACCAAAAGATTGGGTAAGATGGCTACCTTGGGCAGAATATTGCTATAACACTTCATACCATTCATCTACCAAAACAACACCATTCAACCTAGTCTATGGGCGCGACCCACCAACAATCAGAGGCTACAATCCGGGTGAGACAACACTACCTTCTATGGATGATATGTTATCTCAGCGTGATGCTTTCCTCGATCACACAAAGGTTTGTCTACAATTGGCGCAAGATTACTACTGTAGATACTTTGATGCTAAACATACGGAAAGGCAATTCAAAGTGGGTGATTATGTTTGGCTCAAATTATTATCACGGTCTGCTGCATCCATATCACCATTATACAAAGGCAAGATCTCTCCTAAATACTTTAGACCCTTCAGCATTAACAAAATTATTACTCCAGTTACATATCAGTTGAATCTACCGGCTGGAACTCGCATACACAATGCTTTTCATGTCAGTATGCTAAAGCCACATCGAGGAGAGATACCTTTTGACATACCAGAATTGCCACGCATACACGAAGGCACACCAATCCCTAAACCCGAGGTCATGCTTAAATCTAGAGTCAGGAAAGGTCAGCTTCAGGTCCTTATCAAATGGAAGAACACGACAACTGTAGATGCTTCATGGAAAGATGCGGAATTATTCTACAAAATCTATCCGGATTTCCAGCTCGACGATGAGCTGAATCTCCTAGCGGGGAGAGATGTCACACTCAGTCAACGATTCGCCCGAGATAAGCGTAGTGGCTGAATATTTAATTATTATATAGCTTTTATTAGTAAATTTATTTAGTCAAATTAAAGTTAGCTTGAGAAGACTAATGGGCTTGGCCCGTTAGCAATTGTAACCCCTCATATAAATATGGGGGCAACTGTTTTGGTTCAATCAATCAAGAACAATTTGGGGTTAATCACCTACTGGTCCCACCTCCAGCCGCCGCCGCCCACGCCGCCCGCACCGCCAAGAATCGCTTGCAGCGTCGCCGCCCGTGCCAAGCCGCGCCCACACCGCTCATCGCCGCCTCCACCGCCCTGCGGCGTCGCCGCCGTGCCAAGCCGCGCCCACACCGCTCATCGCCGCCGCCGCCGTCGTGTTCATATCGTCACATCATGCACTCCGTCTTCCCCCTCACGTTGACCAGGAAAACGGTTTGTGACAGGCGTGGGAGTCCTATGGAGCACAGCCGGAGGTTGCTACTTTTTGCCGCTTTTATGAGGTCCATAAACAGTTGAAGGGATGTAAGATGGCTGAAAGGTCGGAGACGAAGTATTGGTATGATAGTTGTACTTTTTTCTCTGTGGAGGTTCTAGGGCGATGAGAAAACGAAGATTTCGTATGCCTAAAAATGTAAGTGGATCGTTGGTTGGCTTGAATATTGGTTTTACATGAAGTCAAGCTCCATGACCAGGACCGATAGTGAGGGTGTGGAGTGTTGACAGTCACTGACGACATATTTTTACCGTCAACATTCTATCAATAATGGATGAAACTATGCATCTTGACACTCATATATTACTATTGACATATTCCCACTTGTACTGGAGAAATAAGTATTTTGTAGGAATTATATAAAAATAAATGGAACATGGAGCAAAAGGCGCCTTTTGGGAAAGCGCATTCCATCACAAAATTTGTTCCAATGAATAAAAGCCCACAATGATGCAAACTGGACCAAGAAACTGACATGGAACAACTTCTCATGCCAGACATAGCCCACCTACTGAAGCTCGGGCCCAGCCGAGCTTGGGTTGGCGCAGCCACACCAGCCAGCTCGGCCATGCCAAGCCTAGCGCTGGCCTGGCCCACCTTTGGCGTGTTGGTACATTAAATGATTAGGAGGGCGGTGCAGGGTGTCATGGCTTGGTACAGAGAACCTGGAGACCTGTAGGAAGGTGGTTTGGTGGCAGTCTTGCACTTTGCCCCCTCTCCACCATGTATAAGTAGGGCTCCCCTCTCCCCCTCTCAACACACACCAATTGGAGCCTCTTCACTCTACACTCCTGGTCCTCCTCTCTCTCTCTCTCTCTCCCTCTCTCTACTCCTCCTCCCTTTCTAGTCCTTTTAGCCTTTAGTAGTATTTGGAGTTAGACAAAGCTTCATCGGAGAGCTGGTACTTGGGAGAAAAACACATTCTGTATGAATACATATATGGTTTCTTCTCAAGTCTTGCTTTCATATAGTGGTGTAATTGAACTAGAGTATAGTTTTCATGTTATTATTGTGACATGAATTAGTATATAGTTTCTTAACATGTTGTTCTTATGACATGATTAAAACGTATGAACTAGACTATAGTCCTTATGCTAAGATTCCATCATATAGAATTTTGTGCTTAACCATTCATGCAACGTATTTGAGTAGAGTTAGGGTTGTGCTGAGATGGCGGTCAGTTGTGGCTTTCAGGTCTTCCCATGTTCTAGCTTGTCCATTCGTAGGTTGGGAGTCTGTGGGGGATATGGGATGTTTTCTTAACATGCGGGCGCGGAGCCTGGGTGAGCGGAGACCTTCGGATATGACGGCATGCCACGGTTGAGGGGGTTGGCGGTAGGGTAGTGACTGCCTTGATTGTCCTTTCAGGTAAGATTTTTCTCTGGCATTTTTAGTTTACCACTTGCAGTTCAGTGGACCGAATTGATGTGCTTATGTGATCATTCCTTGCTCTCATCTAAGATTTAATCTTTTTGTTATAATTTCTGATGACTTGCCTGGCTAAATATATTAATGTGCTTAACTAACAATATTTAATTTGCTTAACTAGTAATAATGAACTTGTAGCCACGCAACAATGATGAAGTAGCAATTGGGGTTTGGACATATGATTGTGTAAATTTTCATTTCTTCTGTTTGACGAAATGGCCATATCAGGCGTGGTATTTTGAGCACATGGGGATTGTGATAGAGGATTATTAGGGGACTATTAGGGCATTGTGGTAGAGGATTGTTAAGGTTGTAAAGATATCCAGTTGACAGCTATAAAACTTTTCAGCTAACAAAATGGCATGACGATCAGCTGAAAAGTCGAAATTTTGTGTAGGTATAAAAGTCACCTCCAGGAAAATTAGCATTGTCCTGCCGGGATATTGAAACCAGCAGAAAAAATCAGCACACGGACAAAAAAAATAGATACACACAGGAAAATACCTTTATTTTCTGTCAGAATTTTTCGAACACAAGAATATTAAAGAAAAAAAAAATCTAAAGAATATTAAAGAAAAAATCTAACAGGGCTAGAATTGCCGCCCTAGAGTTACCCGTTAGGTGTAAATTAATGAAGTTTAGTTGGTTAATGTCATAACCCAAATCCATTGGGCCGTGGGTGGCGTCGGGGCGGTCGTTGGCGCCCTAGCGCATAGGATACATATCCCTTTATATTTATAGGGAGGACTCAACTTGACTCGCAAGCAATCCAGAATCTTCCTAATTTGACCAAACTTAAACCCTAAGTAATGACGATAATGAAGACGGCGGCGGTGGCCCTTTGAGCACGCGCGCCCCTCCTGGGCCTGGCTGACCCATGCGCGGTGGGGTGTGACATCTCTCTCCCCTTTTCCCGAGCGGTGCGTCCTCGCGTTGTAGCTTTGATCGTTCGTCGATGTCGCTCGGGAAAGGAGATATTGCTGGAATCGTGGTGGTGGCCATGGTTGTCGCTCGAGATAGCCCCATGGTGTAGCTAGTGTTGGGGGCTCGCACATGGCTGTAGCAGTGGGCGATACTTGAGTCGGTGTCGATGGCCATATCGCTGTCGAGGAGAGCGGCGACGTTGAGGCGCCAGTGATCACGTTTGCCTGGGCGCCCGACATCATTGGCGTGACGTCGGCGATGCGCACGTCGGACAACATCACCATGAGCTGCGGCGTTGCTGCTAGCATGTCATTGTTGTCGTCGTCGAGGAGGTAGTAGTTATTCCCGAAGAGGGCGATTTCGCCGTTGTGCTTCATGCCAGCGAAGGATGGCGTTGTGCTGGACCGGGAGGCTGGAGTCGTACCTCGTGTTGATATAGTCAAAGATTGCAGCCCGATCCGAGTCGTCCTCGGATTTGAGCATGTGGAGAGCCTCCATGATCATCTCCCGGTAGGATGGGAGCGGGGTGGCGCTATCTTCTGCGGCCATGGATCGGCACTGGCTGAGGATCTTGTGGTCTCTGAATAGCAATCTGTCACAGCCCAAATCCATTGGGCCGTGGGTGGCGCCGGGGCGGTCGTTGGCACCCTATCGCAGGTTGTGGTTGCGGGAAAGAAGGACAGCGCCAGGGCGCGGCATGGCGGCGTGTGGTGGCGGCGGCTGGCTGGCGTGTGTGAGCGGGGGAAGACGTGAGCTTAGGGTTAAACTCTAAGTAAGGGCGATAACGAAGACGGCGGTGGGTGGCCCTTTGGGCGCGTAGCGCCCCTCCTGGGCCTGGCTGGCCCATGTCACGCATTGACGTGTGAAGTTAACTTTTCTCTAAAGTATTCAATTGTATCAAGTAGGAAAAAAATTAAAATCCGAGCTCACTTCAAATATTCTAACGAACTCAAACGAAATCGTACCATTCTAAATGGAAAATTAATGTAAGTTATTTTTTATTTTTTCTGAATATGGGGAAAAACGAGTCATTTGACTATAAAGTTTTTCATTTAAAAATTCATAGTTCTTTTAAAACTTCTGGCCTTTCACTGGTTTTTCTTATAACTTTTTTTTCAGATAGAAAACATCGGGTTGGTGTATGATTTGGCCCATCATATATGTACGTCGTCCTAGATCCTGTTGCCGTTAATCTTAAAAAAAAAAAAAAAGATCCTGTTGCCGTCCATCTTCCACACGATTTAGCCCACACAGGATTGTATTCCGTACCCAGATGGCAAGATATATAGCGACTCCTTCCTTCCTCCCTCTATCCACGCAGTCAAACCAGCGACGACATATGGCGTCTACGCTGGCAATGGAGCTTGTGGAAGAGATCCTCCTCCGCGTCCCTCCGGACGAGCCGGCCCACCTGGTCCGTGCCACCGTCGTCTGCAAGTCCTGGCATGGCATCCTCTCCGACCACATATTCCACCGCCGCTACCGCAGGTTCCACCGAACACCGCCCCTACTAGGTTACATCTATAACCACTACAACATGGATTCGACATATACAATCCGATTTGTCCCCATGACCTCCGTCGCCACCTCGCCAATCTGCACACCGGTACTCGACTACAGCGGCGGCAGGAGACACATGGCAGTGGATTGCCGCCATGGCCGTGTGCTAAGTGTGGCCAAGGACAGCAAAGGCTTCTTATGGCATAGTCTTATCGTCTGGGACCCCATCACCGGCAGCCAGCAGAACCTCCTCCTGCCCTCTTTTCAGCGGTACGTGCACCATCATGCGGGGGCTGTGCTGTGTGCCAAAGACGGATGCGACCACCTCTATTGCCACACAGGTCCCTTCCTTGTTGTAATTCTGGGCTCAAGCTATGTTGGCAGCAATGATGGTTTTCGCATGTGGGCAAGCGTGTACACATCCGAGACTGGTGCCTGGAGTGCCCCGAGCCCCCATATAGCACTGCAATCTATTTGTGTCGATCGTCGGAGACCCAGCCTTCTTATTGGAGATGCAGTGTATTTCACCACTGTGCAGCCGGATTGCGTCATCGTCAAGTATGACCTGCGCAAGCATCGGCTCTTCGTGATAGGTTTGCCAGGGAAGTTTTGGCCAATGCCCATAAAGGACGATGACGGACGGTTCGGTGTTGCAGCATTGTTCACTGCAACAGAAGTGACTTTTAGTCTCGAGGCCAAAATGCCGGTTACTCCCGGCTGGAAATTTACCCGGGAGTAAATGTATCTTTACTCCCGGTTCTAGTTTCCAGCCGGGAGTAAAGCGCCGTGCGCCGCGCGCCCCCGCCCCGGCCAGGACCTCTAATCCCGGCTTGTGGCTAAAACCGGGATTTACTCCCGGTTGGTAATACCAACCGGGAATAGATCTTTATTCTCGGTTGGTATTACCAACCGGTCCCGGCTGGTATCTCTAACCGGGAATAATGTTCCCTCCTATAAATACTCCCACCCGTCTTCGAACTTTCAATGGATTTTCTTCCCACAAAAACAGCTCAACCCCCCTTTTACTCCGGGTTCCCCAACCAAACCGGGAATAAAGGTTCGGCAATTTCCTCCCCCCTCCTTTTCATCCTTCATTTCATATTTTTGCACTTTATATAAATATAGTTGTTTATGTAATTTTCTTTTGATTAGAGAAATGAGGAAGTTAACTTAATTTACCAAATTGTGTAATTCATTAATTTGTAGTCTAAATTAGGAATCAATTTAATTTAATTACATGTGTAGGAAACATGGCATGGTACGTAGTGCATGTTGGGTGCGTACAGGGGATCTATCGAACCTAGCCAGATTGCCATGCTCAGGTCCATCGCTACTACCGGAAATTGTTACAAAAATACAACACAGAAGCTGAAGCTTTGGCGGCCTACCATGGTGCAAATATTCCAAATAACAATGACCAAGGTGTAGCAATGGAGATTCGGGAGATGCTAGGCGAAAATATTACTTTCTTAGGTTCATTGCTCCGTGCCCTACGAAGGATGTTCTGCTTTAATTGATGTCTTGTTCTTCTTTCTCTCGCTTTAGTGGAGTTTGTTGTATGCGAGGCAAACAAAAGTTGTAGGCTACCTGTCCTAAAATAATAAAATGTACTATTCATGCATGTTGTGTATTTACTCAAATGTATACGGTGTTTACTTTTTTTCATACGATGATTATGTTCAAAAATTACAGATGAAGTTTAAATTGGATGTACAACGTAGATCGACGCGACGATGAGTCTGAGGCGTGGGGTGCGATCACCGCCTCCAACGTGGTTCGCGGTGCCTCCTCCCGTGACAAAGGCAACTAAGAAGACAACCTTAGAGTCTTCGGCGCAAAGCGGCGGTAAGAAAATATTGACCAAGAAACGAAAACTCATTCCCAAGAAATTGCACGGGAAATGAGTAAGGAGGAATTGGACGTCGAAGTCAAAGAAATAAACCAAAAATTCTTCAAGTCGGTGTGCCCAAGAAAGCGGCGGAGGTCAAGTCCTACTTCCTACCTCAAAGAGTGCTAAGACAGAAAATAGAAGCTAGGAAAAAGAAAGATAAGGAGTCAAACAAGCCCTCGCCACTTTCAGACTTTGACCGCACTCTATTCAAGGAAATTGACCCAAAGAGAAGGAAGAAGAGTCAAAGTGTTCCACAACTTGGAGATACGTCACGACCACTTTCGGTTAAGTGTTCGATCAATACGGTTCGAACACAGTACATAAAGTTTCCTTCGGTGCATCGGTTAATACCCGGTGAGCTTTTAGAGTACTATATTGCTAGTGGCATCGACATGAACAGTGATCTTTGAGACTGGAACAATAGATGATGACAAATATAGAACATTTCAATTGGGCCGAGTCTATGGGATCCCGATAGATGTGCTAGCCTGGGTACTCAAATGTATGAGCTAAACAGAAGTACCTAGACTTGTGTACGTGAAAAGGACAAGACAAATTTGGTGTCGGACTAAGAAACCAATGGGGAACGGGCGATGACGTGATGTGGGTTGATTTTTGTGAATTGCACCAACTATTCCACCGGACCTCCCTCGACAAAAGCATCCTCGGCATTTATTGTTTGTAAGTGATTCTTTCTCCGTTTACTAATACGTCAATATGTCCCGATAATATATGTATGTGTCTAATACCATGCTCTTTCTGACCATATATGTAGATCTTGGATTCAACATTTCCGAATCAAGGAGCGTACTGATATTGGATACATTGATCCTTATATCGTGTACAAAAACCCAAAAACAATACATGGTTTGAAAGCAGACACACAGAAAAATATAAAGATGTTCCTCGAGTTACACCTCACCGACAAGAGGGTAGTAATGTTCCCATACAGATTCAAGTGAGTGTTCCTAACATTGACGATCATGTTCTTCATAATAACCTTTCTTTGTAGCTAGCTCAACCGTTTACACATGCAAAGTGGACCTTTGGATATTGTTTCACATCGAGCAACCAAGAAGTCATCTCACAATCTTTGACTCGTTGAGATGGCCCCGAGCTTGGTACGAAGATATAATCGAAATAATTCAGGGGTAATTGCAGAAACCTCGTCAATTTTATATATACTCAAGAATTTCCAACCCTTTGCTTATGTGTTAATTAATAGTCTAAGTTTTTTGTTCTATTGTGCAGGGTTTGGGCAGAGATAAAACATGAACATAATATGACCGATCGCGAACCGCAACTGAGTGTACAACTATTCCCGTATATGTACCGTATATATGGTTACATTAATTCAAGTCCCTATATTGCTTCATATATATGACAAATGACTCTTTTTTTATATTAAAGTGGGGTCTACAACAACCACGGGGGACCAGTCATTGTGGATTATATTGTTGCGAGAATATCAGGATAAATTCCACCAATTACACCGAGCATGAACAGTGCGTATGTACATCAAAGTCTGTTGTTATTGACGTCGTTATTTATATAACTAATCATATCTTATATATACTAATACTTTTTATTTTACTCGAATTGCAGATGAGGAGGTTAATGGAGAAAACATTAAAAGACACGCATCTTGAAGCCATGCAAGAGTCTATTGCCGGATTTATTAATACCCGGATCCTAGAGCCTTCCGGCGAAGTTCTACAACGACACCAAGGACAAATGGCTGCCAAAGGATCCTCTGCCTGTGTAATCGGGACATGTAGTATTATCTTAATATGTAATCGAGACATGTATGAACAACTTATATATATTTGTGCTTGAACAATCACTAATGTGTAATATATATGTGCATGCTTTAATATATATATATATATATGTGTGTGTGTGCTTTAATATATATCTATATGTGTGTGCTTTAATATATATATATGTGTGTTCTTTAATATATGTATATATATATATTACAAATTAATAAGCACCATTCAAATGCTATTAGGAATTAAAATAAACAATTGACAAAAAAAAAAGATCGGTTGGGGTACCAACGGGAGTAAAAAGCCTCCGCCGGCCGTTTAGCCGGCAAGCTTTACTCCCGGTTGGTACTCCCAAAAAAGCCCCCTCTAGTCGGTTCCAATACTTCTACTCCCCAAGCCGTATTCCCGGTTGGACTAAAGGCCCTAACGAGCCGGGAATAAAAGTGGATTCTGTATTTCAGTGGTTGGACCGTTGCATCCATATGTGGTCACGGGCGAGCTGGTATCAATGGCATTGATGAGTGGGTGAAATATAGGGTTATGAAGCTTCACACGCATATTCCCAAACAGTGGCGGAGGCAGGATAAAAATTCAGCTATGGCGAACTAATTACTACCGATTTGTAAAAATGCTTACATTCTAATAAACATAGATATATATATGTATATATAAGTTCACTAGAGACAAGCTGGACTGTTGTTGCCCAGAAACTGGACTAAAAAAACTCTTGATGCTTACAACTTAAAAGTATTAGACAAAACACATGCAAACATAGATTAATTAATCGATTACTCATTACTTGAACAAATTTTCTCAATTTCTCACCTTTTTTTTTTTCCAACTCCACCACGTGCATCCCAGTAGACCGTCGGCGACGGTCTTGCTGTTGACCTTGATCTTGATCTCCTCTCCATCCGTCACCATCAAGAATTGGTGAACGATCAGGAGTCACGATCGGAATTTGGGGCCGACAGCAGGCAAAGTGTTTTGTCTAATAGCAAATTCAAGGTCAATTCATGGCGGGCAGCCTAATCGCCGTGATCGGAAGTTGGGGGCGGCGCCGCGGCAAAGTGGCGATTGACGAACGATCAGGAAGCCAGGATCGTCGGACGTCGCAATTTGGAACACCTTCCCGATCCACCTTCTGGCGTATGGGCCGGGTCAGTTACGATAGCAAGCCCAAAATGCAAACATAAAATAAAAAGCCCACCAGGCAGAGCCCCGTGACTGTGCTTCTTCCTGGGACGATCAGACTCACGCCTCTCGACGCCGGCTTCTCGCGTGAAAAAAAAAAATGGGGGCTCTGCCGGCGGCAGCTATGGCGGCTGCCATAGCTCGCCATATAGGTGGCTCCGCCACTGTTCCCAAAGGCGGACGCGCACGAGGGTTGATATGCACGGTGGAGGGCACAAACAGTATTATCATCTTCATAGATAGAGAAATCTGCATGATCGACCTCAAGTCAGAGCAAGTGAGGAAAATAGGACAAACAGATAAGTGCTGCCATTGGCGCATCTTGCCTTATACGAGCTTTTTCAGTACGAAGCATTAGCTTTGCGCCTTTGTCTAATTTTTTTGTTTGGATGTTCATGTTATATATGTTGATCACATCAAGTGATAAACTCTGCAATATGTTGTGATTATAACAGGATCGCGATCATATATATTTCACCATTGGCATGCATATGTGTTTTAGTTGGTTATGAATTTTGATCTCACCTTGGTATGTGTTATAGTACATTGGATATTGTGGTTGTAAATTAGATATGTTGATATGCCCTGGTTAAAATTATTACTGTAATGTAGTATTTATTTATTACGGAGTACACTTGAACCGCGTACAAATGGTTATTCGTCAATTGTGACACATATATTATTTTAGCTTGAACATGGGGAACTATTTTGGTAGATTTTTTGTATTTGCTCCAATCCTATATGATGCATTGGGCGGCTGTTGCATTTGTTCAGCCTGAAAAGGGATATACTGCTGAACTAACTGTTCTAGCCAGTCCCAGGATTGGCTTCATTAACCTCCATGGAGAGCAGTCTTCTAATATGTAAGTTAGGTTGAAGCCCAAGATCATGGATCGGGTAGAAATCTAAATATATAAAATAGAAAAGAGCATGCCTAGTTTTGATCATGTTTAACTTGTTCCTACCCTCTTGAAATCGGGGGATGCACCTAGGAAGCAATTGGAACCATTTGTTAATTACCATACAAGCTGTTACAATGATATAACCTATGTAAGCCTTTGATTGCGCTCGGAGAAATCAGAGTTCTTTGGTCTTGTTGGCTTACTGTCTCTGTATTTTCCATTCTTGAACAGTGATAGTTCACACATGTCTTGGACGACACAACTCTTATCTTAGAAAGAACGTTCAAATTGTTTGCCATATTTGCTACATCGATAAAGTTACATACCCCTTAGCACTCGGTTACCATTGTTTCAAATGGAACTCTGGTACTCTCCAGGTTGTGCTTCCACCATATTGCCATTTTTTTTAGTAAAACCAGCATATTGCCATTGCCAGCAGATAAAAAATTAAGCAGTAACGATCTGAACCTAGTAGTAATGTAGTATTGTTCCTGGGCAAAATTAGGTCTATCAAGTTGAGTTTTTGGTGCCCTTAATATATTGTAAGGGTGATGAATTGAAATGTTTGTTATTACCATTATGCACCAGTGCCCTGATTTCCGGGTGGCACCTGAAGTTATTAGGGTCTGTATATCTTATTCTACACAGTGCCTGCTTAGTGCTCTAAGCTCCGGTGGTCACCAGACAGCTTCGGTGCTAGTAAAAAAACTCCACCGATCTCGTTTCTTAAACCTTTGCAAATGCTATGGAATAGCCATCATCTTCAGCAGTGAGTTGGTACTTTTCAAAGAGTTTTTAAAGGTTTTCACTTGCTCTCAATGTGCCACTCGATCCTATTGCTTATGCAACATTGGATCTTGCCATGTTGCATTGGATAACCGCATTAGCAACAAGATTTTCTCCTCTTTATAGTATGGACATCTATCGTATCAACCTAGTCATTCAGTTTCTCTAATGACCACATGCCGGTGAAAATTTAGTCTTGCATATACCTTTTTCATTTCCTTGTTTTCCATCTTCCACAACTATAGAATTTGCTTTTGCAAGACATACCCAATATTAACCGCGGCAGACACTTTTTTTGCCCGCCATGGTTAATGGCCTGATTAACCATGGCGGTCGATTTTTATTTACCATGCCGAGCACTTTTGCCCACCACGAAAAATCGATTAACCGTGGCAGGCAACTAAAAACGTGTCCGCCACGGTAAATCGATTTTCATGCCGTGTGTGCTTTGTTTTGTTTTTCTAATTTATTAACGCGCCATGCAAAAAGTGCCTGTCACCGTTAATCCTACATTAAACTTGACCCTACTATGGTGACAGACACATTTGCCCACCACAATAAATGAAATGCGCCCATCACGGTAATGATGTTTGGGAATATATCTAGTGCAAACCAACATTTTGGTGCAAACCCGTACAAACCACGGTAAAAAAGTCGTCTAAAATCACAAAAAAAATCATACATATAGATGACATGATGATAAACAATCTTGTAAAATATCTTATCCAAACTCAACTTCATTTGTGAGATATAAAAATAACAAATTTCTAACAAATCATGTGATAGCTTTCTGCTTGAAATTTATTATTTTTGTATCTCACAAACCAAGTCGAGTTTGGACAAGATATTTTACAAGGTTGTGTATCATAATATCATTTACATGTATGATTTTTTTGGTGAATTTAGACGACTTTTTTTTATCGTGGTTTGCACGGGTTTGCACAAAATGTAGGTTTGCACTAGATATGTTCCCATAATGTTTAGGTAGTAATGTTTGGTATTTCTGGCATCTATCACATCCATGTATTCAATTGTTGATCGCTTGCGTGACATGCACACTCTATAGGTCTATATGGCCTTATGTAGGTCCACATTGCTCATGGACTAATCTTTATACTCCCTCTGTCCCTGAATAAATAGATTTCTAGAGATATCTTATGTTGAACTTTAAAAACGTTGACTAACACTACTGCAAATTCGTTTTTACGTGGCACACCCCAAATCCATGTGTGGCGGGCACAAGTTTTGCCCACTACAGTTATTCAATCCGGCCAGGCACATGTCGTCATTAATTAACAAATGTTGTCATCCAGTTACTAAGAAGGACCAACACCACCAAACCACATAGGCCTCCTCGGCAATGCAAATCGACTTGCCACCACCTCCCGCACTAGCCTCCTTGATATTTTCGGGCGCAACAAGCTAGGCGTGTGCGCCCACCTCACCGGCAACCACTGGATCCGGCCCTTAGAGCATGGAGGTTTCCATGGTCCGCAAGAAGCGCTGACCCAGGGATGGCGTAACAACCCATGCAGCGTGAAGTGGAAAAGAAGATATGGGTTGGAAGGACTTCTGGACTACAGTTTTTACATAAATGATACGGTTTGTACATAGATTAACATACAAATTAGATAGCGTACGGTTGTGCATTCTTACGTGGCATATACAGTGTGCATACATATAGTCATAAAATCCGGTGTTGTTTTTTTTTTTTACAAAAAACTAGCATGGCTTTCATTGTCATTAACCATAAGCTCGATCAAGACTCTTCAGCAACAATTACACTGATGTGTTCCAGAAATGAGCTGATAATCATCTCACGTCCTTTCTCACAACTACACCTAACAGTTAGAGCATGTTCAAGAGACCAGCTCAATAGTTTTGTAAAACTATTTAGCTATTCTTAAGATAATACATTCTCCAATAGCCTCTCTATATGACTGTCCAAAATAGCTAACTCTCCATCCCTCCACCTCCGCTCTCTATTTTTGGAGAGCCTACCTCACTAGCCATCTTTTACATAGTCTTTTGGAGTACTCTAGTAAGTTTTATTAATTCTATCTTAGAGATTAGCTAAAACAATAAATTTGGCTAGCCTTACGACGTCAGGATAATAAAGATTGCATTTTCCAAAAGTTGCTCTTTGGAAATTGACCCAGCAGCAAGATCTATTTGCAAGAGATGTGTCGTGGTCTAATACCACCGTCACAGTAATGTCTAGCTAATGCGTGCTCCGATGGCCTAGCTCTAGAGACAATGACACGGGATTTATACTGGTTCGGGGCAAATCGCGCTCCCTAGTCCAGTGTGATCACTATCCGAGCTCAAATGCTCATACCGGGGCTCAGTACAAGCAAGGCGAGAGAGGGAGAGGGCTCCCAAGTCTCTATGATTGAGGCTAGTGCCAATATCGAGTGGGTGTTGTGTTGTTGAGAGTGAACCTTGTTGTTCTTTTTTCCCTGCCCCAATCCGGAGGCCTACCTCCCCTTTTATAGTCGCAAGGGGGCTAGGGGACATGAGCTCCTCTTGGGCTGAGGACTTGGAGAAATGATAACGCATGTACAGGGTAGTAGATATGTGGAAGAGCTCTCAGGCGAGCTCCTGGCGCGGTCGAGGGCTCCCTTCAAGCTCTTGGGCGTCTTGGGCGTTGAAATTGGTCGTCGCCGTACGCGGGATTCGCGGTTTGGATGGTGGTCAGGTATCGCCTTGTCTCTAATCGCAGTTGGAAGACGTCTTCTCGGTATGGGCGTGCCCATATCGTCGATGGGAAGGCGTACCCCGTATGTACCTGCGTGGTACTGTAGCGGAGTTGTTGGAGCCGACGGGGTATGGCGAGGTGGTCGAATGACCTCTCCCTGTAGCTGTAGCTCTACGTGGCCACAATGCTCGTCAGGGAGTGGTTGGGCTTGTCAGAGAGTTGTTGGCCAACTCCCGTACCCACAGGCTTCTTCGAGAAGGCAGGCGGACGAGCTCTCGGCAGTTGTCGTCGCGAGGCTCATCGCGAGGGAGCTCGAGCGAGACGGAAAGAGGTCTCGGGACGAGGTTGAGTGCGTTGAAGACGAGGGAGCTCGTCGTCGAGAGACTTTGAGCAGAGCGGAACGACGGATCTCTGTCCGAGGAGCTCGTTTATGAGAGCCCGAGTGAGGCGGAGGCTTGTCCTTGCATGGAGAGCTCTTCTGTGGTGAAGACTTCGTGTGCCACGGTAGGATGTCCTTCCTTTCTTGCGATCGGGATTCGGGGTTATGTTTTGGGCTGAGAGCTCGCTTATGGGTATCCCAAATATCGATCCCCCATAGTAGCCCCCGAGCATTTGGGGGAGAAGAGGTCTCTCCCAGATGCTGTCCGCGTGGCGGTCTTCTTCGTAGCGGGGGCCCTTGTTTGAGGAATGATGTTTGTTTGGGTGCGTCGTGAGCGGCGTGGCGGGTGTAGCCCCCGAGGCTCCGTGAGAATAGTAGATTCTCGCAGAGGCTTTTTTAGGATTTTCGTGGGCTCATCGACCCGTCCCTCCGGCGATTGTTCGCGGAGGTGGTGAGCTCGAGCTCGATCTTGCCTCGTTAGCCGAGATCGAGTGCTCGGTGAGCTGCCATCGGATAGTCCAGGTGAGGCTCGAGCTCGTCAGCTCGTTCGTCTGATCAGCTGGTGGATCAACCTCAGGTTCCGAGAGCCCGACTTCCGTGGTCCTCGAGCCCCCGAGCGTTGTCTGGGGCGAGGCGCTTCCTCATCGGAGAGGTTAGCTCGGAGTCGATCGTAGCCCTCAGCGACCCGGACGCGCGCAAGCAAAAGCCCCCGAGCCCTTTCAAGAGCTCGAGGCGCGGGCCGTTGATGCCGCTTTCGCAAGGCGCTCCTCACTCGTGGTATCTCCGGGCGGCTCTCGAGGCTCACGAGTTGAGCTGGCCTTCGAACCCCGAGGCGGTGAGCTCGCGTTGCGAGCTCCGCTTTTCGGAGCTCGGCGTCTCGACCATTGCGCTGAGCTCTTGGATTTTTACCCGTTGTGTAAAAAATACCCGTTGAGATCTTACCGTTGGGATTTTTACCGTTGGCGGGGTTATCCCATCAATGCCGCGCCGTCGGCTTCCGCCGGTGTCGCGGCCGATCTCGCGATGTCGGATTGCGGGCGGGCGTGGTGCGTGGTGGGGCCCCGGTGGTTTCATCTCGTCGCCTCCGCCGCCGCGAGCTCTATAAATAGGCGGGGATCGGGGAGCGGATTCACCTTCCCGTCTCTTGCCTTCCTGGACACGAGAGAGAGAGAGAGTTCGATTGCCGCCGCTGCTCAGATCTAATCCTCCACTTCCCCTACTTCACCGGCGGATTGTTCCGGAGACCGAGAGATGGGTTCATGGCTGCGTTCGACGGCGACGGAGGCGCTGATCGAGCGGTGCAGCACCGTCGGCGGGTTGCCGTTCCAGCGGACGGCGGCGGAGGAGTGGATCATCCCGCCGAGGGGCGCCACGAGACTCCCGATCCGCCCGGGCGGGGTATGTCGTCTCGTTCGTGGCCTTCCACGGCGTGGGCTCGGCATGCCCGTGGGCGACTTCTTCCGGCGGCTCATCTCGTCTTTGGGGCATCGAGCTCCACCACTTGACGCCCAATGGAGTGCTTTGCTTCTTTTCGGCCTTCTCCATGCTCTCACGAGGGGTGGTTGGGGATTCCTCCCAACGGGGAGCTCTTCAAGCACTACGTCTTCGCGAAGATCCGGCCATTGCCGGGCGGGGAGGCGGCCGGCTCCGATCACTGCGTGCCGTGCGAATGCGGCTGCGGGGGAAGGTTCGGGAATCCTTCCCGGAGGATGACTTCCCATCGGCCAACCCCCGGGTGGAGGGAGGAGTGGTTCTATCTCAAGAACGACCCTCTCACCCTTTGCCCCCGGTTCACGGCCGTACCTTCGGGGGGAGCCGGTGGGCGCGAAGGCCCGCACGACAACACCGTGGAGGACGTGGAGGCGGCCGTGAGCAAGATCAAGGTGCTCCGAGACGCCGGGGCCGATGGTGAATCACATCATCGAGGCCCGGCTCGGCAAAGGCGGTGGTGCCCCTTCAGCGTCGAACTCTCCGGGATGTGGGAGATGGAGGAGAAGGAGGCCCCGTTTGTGGGGACGGCCAACGCCCCGGGTCTCACCGTCGATGAGGTGGAGTTTTGGATGAAACAAGTGATGAAGACGGGGGTGAGGGCGCCGGGAGCTCCCCTGCATCCTCCCTAATCCGAGAGACCTTTGTTTGGTAAGTGCTCGTCGCCTTGCCTTAGCTTATTCCTTTGCCGTCTTGGGTTTTCTAATGAGCTCGAGCTCTACAAGGTCGGCGTGGTGCGTCCTTCGGCTCAGCCCTTTTCCCGGGGGGCTGGGGCCGATGCCGGCGATCGCCGCGTTCAGCGGAAGCCCCGCCGGAGCGAGGGGCGGGGTCATCGAGCGGCGGCGGCGAGTATGCGGCCGGGGAGGCGGAGACCGCCGCCGGAGGCTGGGGGGCGCCGGCCGGCGGCGCTCGGCGGAGAGGTCGGGACCTCATCGGGCCCGCGAGCTCGCAGCCCCGGTGGTGGCCCCCGAGGCGTGGGCGGGGGCTCGCGGCCTCGCCGCCTCGGCGCCCAAGCCCCGACGCAGTCGGGCGCCGATCGAGGGGTGACTCGGGGCTCGGAGCGGCCGAGGCGGAGAAGAAGAAGCGCGTAAGAGGGTGGCCGCGGGTAAGCTCTTCATCTTTCGTGTTGCCGATTGGTTGTGATGGTCGGCGCGTGCATCGACTCGGGCCGTGCTTAGGGCGGCGCGGCGACTGCGGAAGCGCCCGCGGACGGATGTGCCGAGCCCCGGTGGAGCGGGCTCGGGCTTAGAGATGGCGAGCTCGATGGCGCCGTTGACCATGAGCTCGACGACGGTGAGCTCCGCGTGGCGCGGGCGAAGCTCGGCGATGGTGACGACGAGCTCGTCAATGGGAACGGGGCGACCACGACGAGGTCGACGACAACCCCGACGCCGGGGATGGCGGGGCGAGACAACGGGCTCGGGGTCCAAGATGATGGCGCTGTTCCTTCAAGGGGACGCCGTCGACTAGGCGCCTCTGACCTCGGGACCTCCCGCGCCCTCGGTTTCTCGTCCGCCGACCGTCCCTCGTGGGCCGGGCCCCAAGACCGTGTTGAGCTCAATCGAAGAGCCTCAGCCGCCGGCCTCACCGGGGGGGCGGTAGGAGCGTCGGTACCCAAGCCGCCGCGAAGCTCCGGCGGGCGACGGAGACGGAGGAGGTGGTTTTGGAGGAGACTCCGACCACCAAGAGCTTGTGAGGGGAGCCCGCGCACGGCCGGCCCACCCCCGGGCCGAGGAGGTCGCCGACATTTTCGACGACGAGGACGCCGGCGTGGCAAGAAGGACGGTGCGGGCCGAGGACGAGGCCTTAAGCGGATGAGGCCGTGGAGGGTGCCGCGCCCGAATGTCGCCGGCGCTGTAGGTGCCGTTCGCCGGGGGACGATCGAGGTCAACGGGGCTAAGGTGTCGGTGCGGTGTCGGCGGCGGCGGCGTCCCTCCGTCGGGCGCGGGACGTCGTTCTTCCCCGACTACGCCCGATGACGCCGCGGCCGCCTCGCCTCGAGGACCCGGTGTGCATGCTTCGCCTTGCGCGGTTCGATCCGTGACGCCAGTGTCCCCCTTCGCGCCCCGAAGTTGCTCACGATTTGTGCTCTTCGGGGTGTGCGGGACTCCATCCGGGGTACAACTACGGTGGCGCGGCTCTCGGCCGGAGGGCGGGCGGCCGAGAGGTCGACGGAGTCGCGGCGTGGAGATGCGAGGAGCTCGGCGTGACACAACCCAGCATCCCGGTTCCTCGAGCGCCGGGCGGAGGATGTCGTCGAGTTCGTTCGCGATGGAAGGCCGAAGCTCGAGAGGCCCGAGAGAAGGTGGAAATCGCCGAGGGGCGTCCCCGGCACGACGGAGGAGCTCGAGCTCGCCCCATAAACGGCGTGAGAAGATGCGGGGAGGAGCTCGAGTCTCTTCGCCGGAGGCTTGACGACAAGGAGCTCGAGCGCCGGCGCCAGCCGAGCGCTGAGTCCCTCCCGGAAGGACAAGGACGAAGCTCGCCGAGCGGCTTCGTCATCGCGACTCGGGAGCTCAAGAGTAAGTGTTCGGCCCCATTGTCCTTTTATTGTTTTCTTTAGTGCTCGGGCTGATCGTCCTCGTTGGCGGGACTTTAGCTTATGACCACGAAGCTTCCGAGCCGCGGGTGTATGTTGCGTGCTTCGAGGCGGAGAAGGATCGGCCGGGAGGCCGAAAAACCACGAAAGCTGTGGTGTAACGAAAGGAGCTTTATGACGAAATGTGGAGTAAGCGGCGGCTTGTTTCACCGCCTTGTGTCCTCGTAGTCCCATGGCTTGTGTTTTGACCCCTTGTTTTTGCTTGTAGATGAGAAGCGTAGCTCGGGCGGCGCGGGAGGCCGAGGACGGGCGGGAGCTCGCCGCCTCCGGCCCGGGCTGAAGCACACGCAGCAGCTCGAGCCGCAAGAGAAGGAGGCGGACCTGAAGCGGGCGGACCAGCGACCTCGCCGACGCGAGGAAGGAGCTCGAGAGCCTCCGGGAACGCCGCTAAGGCCGTGGAGGAGGCCGAAGCTTGAAGCGCACACGAGGGCCTTGTGTCCGCGGCCGGAGGACGCCCGCGACGTTCTCGGGGTGGAAGACGTGGCCGACTTGGCCGAAAGTGGGTGTCGACCATCCCGCCGCAAGGTGACGGAGGGACGCCGGGCGTGGGTCCATAAGGCGATCGGCGTCGTCTTCACCCACTACCCCTACTTCGAGGTCAATGTCGCGGAAGGCGGGGTGGGTGCCGGGTGTTGACGATGCCGACACCGAGCGGAAAAGTGCCGCCGCCGAGGTCACCACCGCGGAGCTATCCGCCGAGCTCTTCAAGCTCGCCACCGAGGAGCTTGAAGTCTCGAGCCTCCCGCCGGGTGGGGATGGAGCGGCAGAGGAGCCCGTTGAGGAGGAGGAAGCCGCGCAGACGCCCCCGCCCGGTGCCGATGGACCAAGACCCGCCCGCGCAAGGATAGGAACTCGAGGCTCGGCCTCTTTTGGTTGTGAGCTCGTTAAGTCCTCGTGGTCGAGGCAAATTGTAAAAACTTATGGCAGCTCATGTGTTAATCGAAAGTCGTCTTTCCTCTTATATCGTGTTCTCGTTTCTACTTCGACTTTTGGTGAGCTCATGATTTGAGAGCTGGATGGCGGGCCATTCCTCGGCCGTAGGGGTGCGGGAGGTCGTTAGGCGTCGCGCCATGCTCTAAAGCGATGAGCTCGTGACTTAGTCGTTTCGGAACATTGCCTGAGCTAAGAGGAGAGAGTGTGAGTTCGAAAGTTTGAGCTCGTCGCTGAGCTCTAAACTTGTAAGTTTTGCGAAAAAATGGTGCGTTAAAAACATGGGGTGTGCACCCGCTCCTAGTAGCCCCCGAGCAAGGCGGGTCTTCGCCGGCGAAAGCCTGTCATTGCTCGATGTGCTAAGGAAAGAATTCGAAATGCTTGCACATATTTTTGCATCGAATTTGTGCTTTTATTGAGCTCCTCTCGTGGCTACAACATTTCGAAATACACTTAGGGGTGGAAGCGACGTAGCTATTCGATGTTCCATGCGTTGGTGAGGACTCGGCCTTGGTGGTCCTTGAGCTTGTATGCGTGCCCGGCCCAAAGACTTGGTCGATGGTGAAGGGCCCTTCCCAAGGCGCCGAGCTTGTGCTTGTCCTTCGCGCCGACTCGACGCAGACGTAGTCACCAACGTAAAAAGCTCGCCCCTTGACGTGGCGGCCGTGGTAGCGCCATGGACCGCGGTACTTGGCGGAGTGCATGAGGGCGATGTCACGGGCTTCGCCGAGCTGATCGGGCGCCGCCTTCGAAAGCAGTTCGGGTTGTTGTGCTCGTTGAAGGCCCGGACGCTGGGCGAGCCGTGTATTCGAGGTCGGTGGGGGAGCACGGCCTTCGGACCAAAAATGAGGAAGAACGGCGCCCGTCCCCGTAGCTCTCGCTTGGAGTTGTGCGAAGACTTCCATACGACCGAGGGGAGCTCGCGAGCCATCGGGCGGGCGTATTTCTCGAGCCTCTTGAAGATGCGTGACTTTACGCCCGCAGATCATGCCATTAGCTCTTTCTACCCGTCCGTTGGTCCCTCGGGTGGTCGACGGAGGCCGTGTCGACGCTGATGCCGTGATCGCCGCACCGGCCGATGAAGGCCTCTCCCACGGTTGGTGCCGTTGTCGGTGATGATGGAATTCGGGACCCGGCGGTGGATGATGCCGGTGAAAAACTTGACGGTCTCCTCGCCGGCATCGCGCGATGGGCATGACCTCAATCCACTTCGAGAACTTGTCGATGGCGACGAGGAGGTGCGTGTAGCCCCGGCCGTCTTCTTGAAAGGTCCCACCATGTCAAGGCCCTGCATCGCGAATGGCCGTGTGAGCGGGATCGTCTGGAGGGATCGAGCCGGGAGGTGCGCTACGCTTGGCGAAGAACCGTAGACCTTCGCAGTTGTCGAACGACTCGTATGGCGTCACGGGGGTCGGCCACAAGAGAAGCCTTGACGGAATGCCTTCCCGACGAGCTCGAGGGGTGCGTGGTGGCCACACTCGCCGGCGTGGATCTCCTTGACGAGGTCCTCGCCTTGCTCGAGGGTGATGCACGGATTGGAGGACGCAGGAGGCCCCGCGTCGATAGAGCTCTTCTCCGACGAGGGCGAAGGATTTTGCTCTTCGCGCCAGACGCCTTGACTCTTCTTGCCCCGGGGAGCTTGCCTTCCTTGAACCCTTTGGAGCAGGTGGGATCCGCCAAATCCAGGCCTGAGGCGGGCGTGGTCGAAGCTCGATCCGGCCTCGAGCCGCTTGGTCTCGAACTCGCGGGCTGCTGGGCCTTCATGCCGGGCGGGTTCGAGCTCGTGGGAACGCCTAGCCCATGGGATCCGGTTGGGGCGCCGGGCGATCGAGTCCGCGTCCGCCGCCGCAGGTCATCCTTTGGCCAGATCGGCGGCTTGTGTTGTTCGTGCATGAAGATGCCGGACGGGACGGCAGCGATCCGACGCGAAGCTTGGCGAGGACGCCGGGCGCCATTGTTGAGGTGCCGATGAATGTGGTTAACTTCGAGCCCGTGGAAGTGCTCCTCGAGCTCTTGACCTTCCGTGGTACGCAGCGATCATCTTCGGGTTGACGCAGCCAACTTCCTTCATGACTTGGTTCTTGACGAGCTCGAGTCTCCCCGACCTCGAGGTGCCGGGACGCCGAGCCGCTTGCTGATGCACAAGCCATTCACCGTAGCCTCGATTCGCAACATTGTTGGATGCGGGAAGTGTAGGCGGATAGAGTACTTCATGCGCACCTTGTTTGAGAAATGAAGACGAGCCCGGACGCCGTGCCGTACTTCTTTACGGACCCCGCCGGCATAACGGGCCCAGCACTCGATGTCGCCGGGCTCGACGGCCGCTCGACTCGGTCCACTCCGCGATGAAGTCCGCCCGAGCCCGAGACTTTATGGCGTCCCCCGGGGCGTAGGTGATGTCGGGCCCCATGAGCTCAATAGCCCACTTGGCTATGCGGCCCGTGAACTCCTGGGGCTACGGACGACCTCGCCAAGGGGGAATTTGGAGACGACCTTGACCGGATGGGAGTTAAAGTAATGCCCGAGCTTGCGCCGGTGATCAAGAAGCCCAGCATTACCCAGCTTTTCGAGCTGTGTGTAGCGGGTCTTGGTGTCGGTGAGGACTTCACGATGAAGTACACCGGATGCTGTACCTTGAGCGCGTGCCCTTCCTCCTCCCCTCTCAACGACGAAGCGGGTGCTCACCACCTTCGAGGTGGCCGAGATGTAGAGGAGGATTGGTTCGTTGGGCGTGGGAGCGACGAGTAGCGGGCGGATTAGCAAGGAGTTGCTTCATCGAAGTCGAGAGCTTGCCGGGCTTCATCGGTCCAGCAAAGCGCCTCGACTTCTTCTTCAGCCTTGTAGAGTGGGAGGCTCCGTTCCCCGAGTCGAGCTATGAAACGACTTAGCGCGGCTAGGCATCCCGTGAGCCGTTGCACGCACTTGACGCTTTTGATCGGCCCCATGTTCGTGATGGCGGCGATTTTCTCGGGGTTGGCCTCGATGCCACGCTCGGAGACGATGAAGCCAAGCAATTTTTTTGGGGATCCCAAAAACGCACTTTTCGGGGTTGAGCTTGACCCCGAACTCACGGAGCTTGGTGAAGACCTTTTCGAGGTCAGGGATGAGCTCTTTCGAGCGCTTCGTCTTGACAACGATGTCGTCGACATATGCTTCTACAAGCTTTCCGAGGAGCTCTTTGAAGACTTTTCGCATGCACCTCTAGAAGGTGACGCGGCGTTTTTCAAACCGAAGGGCATTGTTACGCAATGAGAACGCGCCAAACGGAGTGATGAAGGAGGTGGCGAGCTGATCGAGTTCGCTCATCACGATCCGTGGTAGCCGGAGTAGGCATCGAGAAAAAGCAGCCGCCTCGCACCCGGAGGTGGAGTCAACGATTTGGTCGATGTGCGGCAAAGGAAACGGATCCTTTGGGCACGCCTTGTTGAGACCCGTGTAATCAACACACATTCTCCATTTCCCATTCTTCTTCTTAACTAGTACGGGGGTTGGCTATCCACTCGGGATGATACACCTCCTTGATAAACCTAGCGGCTAAGAGCTTATCTATCTCCTTGGCGATTGCCCGGCGTCGATCATCGTCGAAACATCTCGACCTCGCTTCACCTAGCCGAGAGCGGGCTTGATGTTCAAGGAGTGCTCGGCGACTTCCCTCGGTATGCCGGCATATCCGAGGCCCTCCACGCCGAATACGCCGAGGTTCGTGTGGAGGAAGTCGACGAGCTCGCTTCCTATTTGGGGGTGAGCTCGGCACCCACGCAGAGGGTGCGCCCATCCTTGTCGACCGTGACCTCCTTGGGCCCTTCCGGGGGCTCGAATGTGCCTGTGACCTTTTTCGAGCTCGGGCGGACGAGCTCGTGCTCGCCACCTTCCGGAGCTCGTCGGTTGAGCTCATGCTCGCCTTCTTCTTGAGCTCGGGAGTCTCTGCCGGCCCAAAGCCGCCATCTTGGGCGTGATCGCCGATCTCGACAATGGGCGTTGGCGTACTAGATGGCGGCGGCTTCACGGCACCGAATGCGTGCTCGAAGGTGGAGTCGACGGTGATGACCCCCCCGGACCAGGGGATCTTGAGCTTGAGGTAGGTATAGTTGGGGATGGCCATGAACTTTGCATAGCACGGCCGCCCCAATAGGGCATGGTAGGCATTCTTGAACGGGAGCACCTCGAACGTGAGGACCTCCTTGCGGAAATTGTCCGGTGCCGAAGGTGACGGGGAGGTCGATCCACCCGAAGCGAAGCATCCGGCTTCCCCAAGCACCACCCCGTGGATCGGCTCCGGCGATGGGCGGAGACGTGCCTTGGGGATGCCAAGGGCTTGGAGCGCATGGATGTAGAGGAGGTTGAGGCCGCTGCCGCCGTCCATCAACACCTTCCCGAGGTGCATGGTGCCGATGATGGGGTCGACGACGAGCGGATACCTCCCTGGGTACGGGATGTGTCGGGGATGATCGGCCTTGTCGAAGGTGATCGCCGAGCTCGACCACTTGAGGTACTCGGGGGTAGCCGGCTCGGTGAAGAGGACCTCACGGCGCGTGAGCTTCTGTTGGCGCTTGGACTCGTAGCCGGTGGCCCCGCCGAAGACGACGTTGACGGCACCGTCCTCGATGTACATGTCGGTGTCGAACTCGTCGGGAGCCGGTTTTGCGGCCTTGTCGTCGTCGTCCTTGTCGCCGCCCCGCAGCGTGCCCATCACGTGCTTCTTCATGAGTCGGCAGTCCTTCATCTTGTGCTTGACCGGCCCCTCGTGGTGCGGGCATGGCTCCTCGAGCATCTTGTCGAAGTGCTCTTTGGGGACGAAGGCCTTGCCGCTCTTGCCGCCTGCCTTGCGCTTGTCCGCGACGGCCACGAACTCGTCGTCGTTGTCATCGCGGGGGCGCTTGTTCTTCTTGTTCTTCCTCTTGCGGGAGTTCGAACCCCCGGCTTCCTCGTCGTCGCCCTTCGGCTTGCCCTTGCCCGTGACGGCGGAGACGGCGTCCTCTCCCTCGGCGTGACGCGTGGCGAGGTCGAGGAGCTCCTTCACGGTTCGGGGCTTCTGGACGCCGAGCTCGTGGATCAAGGTCTCGCAGGTGGTGCCGAAGGTGAAGGCGGTGATGATCTCGGTGTCGGAGGCCTCTGAGAGGTTGTTGCAGAGCTTGGAGAAGCGCCTCGGTGTAGTCGCGCGCAGCTCTCCCCCTTCTTTCCTCGCTACATCCCCTCGGGTCCCACGTTGTGCTCGGCCGGGTGTAAGTGCCCTGGAAGTTGCCGACGAAGACGTCTCGCAAGTCCTCCCAGTTGCGGATGGTGCCCTCGGGAAGGTGCTCGAGCCATGATCGCGCCGAATCTGCAAGGTAAAGTGGGAGGTTGCGGATGATGAAGTAGTCGTTGCCGGCACCTCCGGCCCGACGGCCGAGGCGGTAGTCCTCGAGCCATGTGGCGGGTCGGTCTCCCCGTTGTTGTACTCGCACCGAGGTCGGAGCTCGAAGCGAGAAGGAACGGGCGTCGTGGATGCGTGAGACGAAGGCCTTAGGCCTCCTCGAGCTCGAGCTCGAGTGCCGGTGGTCCCGCTTGGGAGACGGGCTCCGCGGGCGGCGCACCGGCGTGGGGCTGCGGCTCTTGTCTTCTTCTTGCCGCGGGCGCCCACCGCGCCGCTTGCTGTAGGTGCGAGGGCGCTTCGCGGGTCGCCGTGGTGGTACTTGTCGCCGTCCGGGGGACGTTCTTCTCGCCGTGCCTGCGCGCCGCGTCGGGCATTGATGGTGTCCCCGGCATCGCGGTTCTTGCCGACCGTCGTCGTCGTCGTGGACCTCGGGGTGGGAGGAAGCCTCGTGCTCCTCCAATAGTCGCCGGTGAGACGCAGAGCTTGCCGCCCGCTGGACCGCCGCCTCCGCCGGAGCCTTTGAGTTGCTCGTGGGTCCTGCGTGCCTCGGGTCCCTCGGGGCCGGGCAACGACGTAGGGAGCAGCGCAGCGGCCGCCCGGGTCTCGGGATGCTCTCCCGAACACCGGCGGGAGCTGCCCGGCCCTCGTCCCGCTGATGCGGTCGTGGACTCGCGGGCTCGAGCTCGTGCTCGTGATTGCTCGCCTCCCCCCCCGGGCGCGCGAGGAGGGCTTCGCGCTCTGGGCTGCCCCGCCGAGCTCCTCGAGCTCTTCCGGCCCGAGCCTTGATGCGGTCGACGGGGCGGCTCGCGCTGGTGTGCGGCGAGTCCCGAGGCGTGTGTTCGAGGCGTCGCCGAGTGGACTTCTTCTACCGCACCCCGGGGGTGTGGCACATGTGGCACCGACGCGTGGGGTCACAATCCATGAGGCTCATCCCATCGAGGGCAAGCTCGAGCTCATGGACGCCGGTCCTGCCGGGGCTCGCCGCCCAAGAGAGTGGAAGGCCCGCCGCCCGCCGTGGTACATCCCCGCATAGGCTGCCGTGAACTCGCCGACCGACAACGCCTCCTCTCCGGCGAGCCGTAGGGACGACGTTGGCGGTGGAGAAGGTCACGCCACGGAACAGCTCGCGTGGGCTCGCATCCCGGGATGTTCGGGAGCAGGTCCTTGATGAGGACGAAGAAGCGATCCGCGGCGGCGCGGATGGGGCTGATCGGTGCAGAAGTCGAGTTCCGCCCCATGCTTGTGAGGACGGAGTCGGTGGCGCCTCGGAGGCGACCGGGAATGTCCTCACGCCGCATCGGGCGGGTGAAGACAGCTCCGGTGAGGGACTGCTCTGGCTCGACGCCGGAGAAGTCAATGTTGCCGAAGCGCATCGCTGGCGCTGCGGTCGTCGGTGAAGCAGAGGAAGCCATCGGAGTGGAGAAACGTCGCACTAGCGCTGCCCCTACCTGGCGCGCCAACTGTCGTGGTCTAATACCACCGTCACAGTAATGTCTGGCTAATGCGTGCTCCGATGGCCTAGCTCTAGAGACAATGACACGGGATTTATACTGGTTCGGGGCAAATCGCGCTCCCTAGTCCAGTGTGATCACTATCCGAGCTCAAATGCTCATACCGGGGCTCAGTACAAGCAAGGCGAGAGAGGGAGAGGGCTCCCAAGTCTTTATGATTGAGGCTAGTGCCAATATCGAGTGGGTGTTGTGTTGTTGAGAGTGAACCTTGTTGTTCTTTTTTCCCTGCCCCAATCCGGAGGCCTACCTCCCCTTTTATAGTCGCAAGGGGGGTAGGGGACATGAGCTCCTCTTGGGCTGAGGACTTGGAGAAATGATAACACATGTACGGGGGTAGTAGATATGTGGAAGAGCTCTCAGGCGAGCTCCTGGCGCGGTCGAGGGCTCCCTTCAAGCTCTTGGGCGTCTTGGGCGTTGAAATTGGTCGTCGCCGTACGCGGGATTCGCGGTTTGGACGGTGGTCAGGTATCGCCTTGTCTCTAATCGCAGTTGTAAGACGTCTTCTCGGTATGGGCGTGCCCATATCGTCGATGGGAAGGCGTACCCCGTATGTACCTGCGCGGTACTGTAGCGGAGTTGTTGGAGCCGACGGGGTATGGCGAGGTGGTCGAATGACCTCTCCCTGTAGTTGTAGCTCTACGTGGCCACAGTGCTCGTCAGGGAGTGGTTGGGCTTGTCAGAGAGTTGTTGGCCAACTCCCCGCACCCACGTGCTTCTTCGAGAAGGCAGGCGGACGAGCTCTCGACAGTTGTCGTCGCGAGGCTCATCACGAGGGAGCTCGAGCGAGACGGAAAGAGGTCTCGGGACGAGGTTGAGCGCGTTGAAGACGAGGGAGCTCGTCGTCGAGAGACTTTGAGCAGAGCGGAACGACGGATCTCTGTCCGAGGAGCTCGTTTATGAGAGCCCGAGCGAGGCGGAGGCTTGTCCTTGCATGGAGAGCTCTTCTGTGGTGAAGACTCGCGGTGCCACGGTAGGATGTCCTTCCTTTCTTGCGATCGGGATTCAGGGTTATGTTTTGGGCTGAGAGCTCGCTTATGGGTATCCCAAATATCGATCCCCCACAAGATGTTACCAGGAGGGCATAGCTTAGAAGGCTGTTATTGTGTGAAGTTGAACTTCTTGTCGCAGGCTTGGCGGCCCATAAAACGTACATGCCTTCAGCGATTCTGTGATCCCTGCCGTCCTGCCACACCGCCATGGAGATGGTCTCCGGAGCGAAGAGGGCATGGATAGCAGAGGCGGAGGAAAAAGAGCAGCACGAGGACCATATCGGCTGCCTCCCTGACGATGTCCTGGGTGAGATCATCTCCCTCCTCGGCACCAAGGACGGTGGCTGCAAACAAGGCCATCGCCTCGCGGTGGCTCCACCTATAGCGGCCCTTGTATTTGCATTCCGGAGCCAACGCCTCAATTTTCATGTCGAGGAGCTGCCCCCAATTATTCCGTTGGTGCAGATCTCTGGCATCCTCTCCACACACCCGTAGCCCGGCCGTCGCTTCTCTATCCCAAGGAAGTGCTTCAAGCATGATGTGCACCGTGGTGCCACACTCGACGGCTGGCCCCGGTTCCTCGCCCTCGATGGCCTCGAGGAGCTCGACTTTCACGAAGGCTCCACGTGGTCAAGGCTCCACATTTTTTATTTTTTATTTTAATATAACAAATACGTCATTTTGTTGTATTTATATGTGTCACAGACTTTATCCCCAATATAATGGCTACAAACAGCACTTAGCTGGTTCTTTATCTCTAGTTTTGTAGAGAGCACGACATCTAGAACATCACATGGTCATCAACTATATAGGTGTGAAATAAGTTTTTCCATCCCTTCGAGGTCTCCAGGAGACAACAGCCACCTAATCCAGGAGAAGGGAAGCGAGAGAATGTCCGTGCAAAACGCTCAGTACAATGTCGTTTCTTTGTGCTTAGATACACTTCGACGTGCTTGCTACATTGTGCCCGATTTCTTGCACTTTCAAGATACATGCTTTGACTTCTCACAATATCCCCCTGGCAATATAGTGAATATTGTTGGGACTTACAACCAGGATGATGTGGTAATAAATTAAATTCATCATTTTGACACTGCATATTAGATAGATTCACATCATCTTCATTCATTTTGATTCTCCCACTTGCAGATTTTGCTCCATGATCTTTCTTATGCTGCATGTGGCTTCGCGGCCGTTCTCGACCAAGCTACATACCAACTTGGGACTTCTGTGCACACCTCGCCCAGCAAACTACGGAAGGGCGACAATACCGCATAAGGTTTACTGACTTAGACAATGGTCGTTTAGTAGGTTATATCTATGGTCGAGCATTTTTACGGCCTTGTGAGGGACGAGAGAGTGCAATCATAAGGGCATTGACCTTCATCGACTCAAGCGGCTACTCAATCCATGACATCAATTACCCAACATTTCTACAAACTTACATTCGTGTGCATGGACCGCAAGGTGGACCGAATAATGATCCCGATGACGATGTTGATGATTAGTGTGTTTACTAGGTTAATTATTTATAATGTTGTAGTTGAACTGGTTCCTAATTAATTTGTAAGGTTCTTGTGCCCCATGTGGTCTCACACTTTTTCTGAGCCTTTTACATGCAAATGGGGAAGCAACCACGAAGTTTGAGATTTTTTGGAGTTGGTTAGTACTTTTTCCTAGTTTATTTGAATCTCCGTGCGACGCCACCATGTAATTATAGTTTGAACTGAGCATATCCACGAAAGAAAACTATTCCACAGGGTCTCATGTGCCCTAGGAGGCAAATCACCGTGGAGGTCCATAAAAAATTCTTGTGTGTCCATGGTGTAATTAGTCTTCTTGTTGCCGGTTTAGCTCAAAGAAAAATCACAAAGAATTAAAATATTTATCGAAAAACATAAGATCATGTGTGGGGCCTCGGACCGACCGCGGTTCAACCGCTAAAAGACCGAATTCTTAACCGGTCCGTTCACTTAAAAGATCGTTTAGTGCAATCGGACCGAAAAACCGGGTTGAACCGGGCCGGTTTTGACACCGTGGACCGTTCACTTCTGTAAACCGATCGCTGGGCTTTGCTTGCTGAGACCGTTTTTTTTTTTTTTTTTGAGAATGACACAGTAACGGAGACGCCACAACACGCGACGAAAATGAACACACATACGTTATGAGCACCTCCCGGAAAAAAAAAAATCACCGAGATTCTAGTTAAGTCACCATTGGCGCTATTTTGCCGACGGAACGCCGCTACCACTTAATGCATAACGCGCAGCCCCTGAAAATCCCAAGAAAAAGGTGCGTTAAAGCACTTTGTTTTGAACCCCGGTTTTAGCTGCCCCACGAGCGGGCCCTACCATTGACTATATACGCCAATTGCGCACTATTTGGCGCGTCCCTGCGCCTGCTCCTACCACAGGTGGGCCCTGCTGGGCTGCTCACGGTGTTGCCTCTGTGTCAGGCGGGCCCAACTGGCCGCTGTTGGCTCCGGCTTTTTTTTTTTTTTTTGTTTCACGATAGAAAGTTGCATGCACGCGGCCATGGGGTGTTGGAGTTTTGGAGGCGGTGATGTCAATGCTTTTTTTTTTTTAATTTCGAAATTTCCAACTTTGTCATATGAGCTCAGACAAACAATATATCCACTTTGATTATCCCAACAGGCTATTCGTAATCGTTTGCATTTTTTTTAACATTTGAAAAAAAAAAATCATGGTGGAAATTTAATTTCTAGTTAAGTCATTTTTTGCGCTATTTTTAAATCATAAGTGCCGCATATATTATCCATGTAACACGCAGCCCCTTATGGTTGTGTGTGAAGATGAACATTGTGTTATCACACACTTTGTATTTTGAATTTTAGGACCAATGTCTATATTTTCATGTTGTGTGAGGTTGTGAGGTAGTACAATTAAATTGTGATGTTGCATAATGCACCTTTCAAATATATATATATATATATATATATACTTATTGCTTTGAATGTCAATTATTTAGTAAATCACATATAAATACACACCGGTTCAAAGTATTTGTGGCGATTTGATCAAAAAAGGGTCCAGTCTTAACGGACCAGCGGTTCAACAGATGGTTCTAAACGGTTAGACCAATGAACCATTGAACCGATAAACTAGGTCACATGAACCTCGCCCGGTTTGATCACCGGTCCGGTTCAAAAAACTAGGGTGTGGGGTCATATTTTGGGTGTATATGACTGCAAAAAAATCAAGCCATTTCCACCTAGGAGCCTAGTTTTTCGAACCGGAACGGACCGGCGGTTCAACCGCTAAAAGACCGAACCAAAGCTTACACCGGTCTGTTTCACTTTAAAGATCGTTCGTGCAATCAGACTGCAATTGAGAATGGAAAAAAATCGTTCCGTGTGAACCGTTCCGGTTTTGCTCGCTGAGACCTGTAGCACGCTGCGCGCGTGCTGCGTGTGCTCCTGCTGGTGGCGTGCGCGCCTCCCCTCCCACAGGTGGGACCTGCTGGGCTGCTCACGGTGTTGCCTCTGTGTCAGGCGGGCCCTGCTGGCCGCTGTTGGCTCGGTTTTTTTTTTGTTTCACGATAGAAAGTTGCATGCACGCGGCCATTGGGTGTTGGAGTTTTGGAGGCGGTGATGTCAATGCTGTTTTTTTAATTTTGAAATTTCCAACTTTGTCATATCAGCTCTGAATCAGACAAACAATATACCCACTTTGATTATCCCAACAGGCTATTCCTAATCGTTGCTTTTTTTTAACATTTGAAAAAAAATCATGGTGGAAATTTTATTTTCTAGTTAAGTCCTTTTTGCGCTATTTTTATTAGTATAAATTTATTTAGTTAAATTAAAGTCGGGCTTGAGAAGATGCCTAAAATGAAACCAATAACAAATTGGCCTTAATTTTGCAAGACATGTTAAACCCCTCATGGTTATAAATATGGGGCAAAAAAAAAAAAAACTGTTTTAGTTCAATCAATCAAGAACAATTTTTGGTTAATCCCTCCTGAGCAAACAGCTCCCAGCCTACCAAAGCCGCCATTGTGATTAGCCATGTTCAGTATTACAAAAATGTGTTTTGACGCCAGTTTCAGTTTTTGTTTCGTTTTTGTAGCAGATACCGATTGTTTTAGTTCAATCAATCAAGAACAATTTTGGTTAATCAATGGCATTCGAAAACAGAGTAACCAAGAATTACATCTGGTTTTGATAATCGAAAAATCTCAATGCAATAAATAAATAAATAGTACCTACCTGTAAACGAACAAGTAATAAGTTAAATAAAAACATATCCGCATGACCACAGATTGTGTTCATCTATGCCAGCGTCACGGTCTCCGTCTCATCCCCCTCACGTTGGATAGGGAAAACGGTTTGTGACAGGTGTGGGAGTCCTATGGGGGGCGCATTGGTAGTGGAGGTTGCTACTTTTTGCCGCTTTATGAGGTCCATAAACAGTTGAAGGTTGTAAGATGGCTGATGGGTCGGAGAAGAAGTGTCAATGCGATAGTTGTACTTTTCTCCGTGGAGGATCTAGGGCGATGAGAAAATGGAGATTTCTTATGCCCAAAAACGTAAGTGGAATGTTGGTTGGCTTGAGTATTGGTTTTTCATGATGTCAAACTCCATGACCAGGATCGATAGTGTGGGTGTGGAGTGTTGACGGTCACTGACAACATATTTTTACCGTCAACATTCTACCAATAATGGATGAAACTATGCATCTTGACACTCATATATTACTATTGACATATTCCTACTTGTATTGGAGAAATAAGTATTTGGCAGGAATTATATAAAAATTAGTGGAAAATGCAGCAAAAGGCGACTTTTGGGAATGTGCATTCCATCACAAAATTTGTCCCAATGAATAAAAGCCCACAATGATGCAACCTGGAGAAACTAACATGGAACAACTTCTCATGCCGCATATCGTTCCGTGTGAACCCGGTTTTGCCCACTTGCCGGTTCGGACCTGGTGGCGTGCGCGCGCCTCCCCCCACAGGTGGGACCTTGGGCTGCTCCGGCGCGCCACACCCGTTTTTTTTGTTTCACGATAGAAAGTTCATGCACGCGGCCAAGCCAATGGTTTTTAATTTTGAAATTTCCCTTTGTCATATCGGCTCTGAATGACAAACAATATACCCACTTTGCCCAGGCTATTTTGGCATGTCGGTACTTTAAATGATCAGGAGGGCGGTGCAGGGTGTGATGGCGTGGTACAAAGAACCTAGAGGCCAGTAGGAAGGTGGTTTGGTGGCAGTCTTGCACTTGGCCCCTCTCCACCATGTATAAGTAGGGCTCCCCTCTCGCCCTCTCAACACACACCAATTGGAGCCTCTTCACTCTGCACTCCTCCTCCTCCTTGTTGATGGTAGTTATTGACCACTTTTATATACATGGAATGCTATCAATCATGGGATGAATGCTACTAAAGTATTATTATTTCTAATGATTTTCACGAGTTTTGGTGTACACTCAGTTTTTGTGTTGAGTGGAGAACTCAATAATGGATGAATATTCCGTATCATCGTAGAAAAGTGGAGAAATAGAGAAATAGAAGAAAAAGACCAAACCAAGGCGATTGGTATAAATTCTAGGGGGCTAAAGGACAAAAGAGGACAGCACGCAAAGGTTGGGGCCCACCTGTCACCAAGTGGGGCCGGGCGGCACCTGGGTGGGGCCGGGTGGCACCCTCCAGAAGGTTTTCAGGCCCAGCTTCTGGAAGCTTCCCACCACCGACCTTGAGATCCAATCTAAGCCGTCCAATCAAGTCGGTTTGATCTAAGGGCTGAGATTCATCCCACCCGAAATAGAAGAAAAGACCAAACAGATGTATAAGCATCACCAAGTGGGGGCGGGGGGTACCCCCCTGAAACCCTAATTCATTAGCTATCTCATCTCATTGATTAGAGAGAGATCCCAATGTGAGGAACTCTCTCTCTTCAATATAGATCTAGGTTTAGACTTCTCAATGTAATAGATTAGATCTAGTTGGGAGTTAGGGAGAGTGGAGCTGCGCTCCGGTTCTAGAGTGTCTTTAGAGTTTGGTATGTCTTTGTATCTATTCTCTACAAGACCTATGCTTTAATATATTTATCTTCTCTATTTACTTTTATGCCTTTCATGTATATGTTTAGTGTAGTCTTTATTCATTTGCATGGGATCTTTGCTTGTATTGAGTGCTCTAGTTATTAGCTGTAGCTAGAGTAGTAATTGATAGTTTAGACATGGTGTTTAGACTATAGGTTACCTGAGGTTGCGCTCAATCCTCCGGTTAGTTGTGGTAGCCCCAGGGGTGACAGCTTTGTAAGGCCTTTGTATTCCACCATGTTAGGGTTGATGTTCGTAGAGCTTTTGGCAGCCTTCCCCCAACTACTTCTTCCCAGTCTATTTCGAGAGTTGGAAAGGTACTGTTGCTCCAAAGTGCATTTGTATGATTGCTATATCTATCCATACTTTAGTTATCTTAGAACAAAAGTAATAGAGATGTGTTTAGGAAACTTTGTCTCTCCCGTTGTCCTCTTAATTAGCTAAGCTATTTCATTTATCATAGTATCCTTCTAGGTATGTTATTATTGTATGCTTTATTTATAGTATTATTTTACCCCTCTTTAGTCTAGTTGGTTTACTAAGTTAGCAGATACATGATTGTGAGTTATTAGAATTCTTTACCATTAGCTGCCCTGTGGATACGATACCCTAGAATACTCCCCTAGGGAAAAAGCTACATTGATGTTCTGTGCGCTTGCAGAATCTCTTTATTCTTTTAGCACTTAACAAACGTCAACTCTCCTCTCTCTCTCTCTCCCTCTCTCAACTCCTCCCTTTCAAGTCCTTTTAGCCTTTACTAGTATTTGGAGTTAGACAAAGCTTCAGTGGAGAGCTTGCACTTGGGAGAAAAACACATTCTATATGAATACATATATGGTTTCTTCTCAAGTCTTGCTTTCATATAGTTGTGCAATTTAACTAGAGTATAGTTTTCATGTTATTATTGTGACATGAATTAGTATATAGTTTGTGTGTCATGATCTTAACATGTTGTTCTTATGACATGATTACAACGTATGAACTAGACTATAGTCCTTATGCTAAGATTCCATCATATAGAATTTTGTGCTTAACCATTCATGCAACGTATTTGAGTAGAGTTAGGGTTGTGCTGAGATGGTGGTCTGTCTTGGCTTTCAAGTCTTCCCATGTTCTAGCTCGTCCATCTGTAGGTTGGGAGTCCGCCATGGATATGGGATGTTTTCTTAACATGCGGGCGCGGTGCCCGTATGTTAAGAGACCTTCGGATATGACGACATGCCACGGTTGAGGGGATAGGCGGCAGGGTACTGACAGCCTTGACTGTCCTTTCAGGTAATATTTTTCTTTGGCATTTTTAGTTACCACTTGCAGTTCAGTGGACCGAATTGATGTGCTTATGTGATCATTCCTTGCTCTCATCTAAGATTTAATCTTTGTTGTTATAATTTCTGATAGGATTACTTGTAAATTTCCTGGCTAAATATATTAATTTTCTTAACTAGCAATATTTAATTTGTTTAACTAGTAATATTTAATGATGAAGTAGCAATTGGGGCTTGGACATATGATTGTGTAAATTTTCATTTCTTCTGTTTGACGAAATGGCCATGTCAGGTGTGGTATTTTTAGCACATGGGGATTGTGATAGAAGATTGTTAGGGGACTATTAGGGCATTGTGCTAGAGGATTGTTAAGGTTGTAAAGATACGAAGTTGACAGCTCTAAAACTTTTCAGCTAACAAAATGGCACGACGATCAGCTGAAAGGTCATAATTTTGTGTAGGTATAAAAGTCACCTCCAGGAAAATTAGCATTGTCCTGCCGGGATATTGAAACCAACAGAAAAATCAGCACACGGACAAAAAAAATAGTTACACACAGGAAAATACCTTTATTTTTTGTCAGAATTTTTCTAACACAAGAATATTAAAGGAAAATCTAACACGGCTAGAATTGCCGCCCCAGAGTTACCCGTTAGGTGTAAATTAATCAAAGTTTAGTTGGTTAATGTCACAGCCCAAATCCATTGGGCCGCGGTTGGTGCGAGGGCGCCCTAGCGCAGGTCGTTGTTGCGGGGAAGAAGGGCAGTGCCGGGCGCAGCATGGCAGCACGCGGGCAGCGGCGGCGGCGGTGGCGCTGGCACGTGTGAGCGGGGGAAGACCAGAGCTTAGGGTTAAACCTTATTTTATTTATTTCTTTCTTAATCTGAAAAGGATACATCTCCCTATATATTTATAGGGAGGACTCAACTTGACTCGCAAGCAATCCGAAATCTTCTTAATTTGACCAAACTTAAACCGTGAGTAATGATGATAACGAAGACGGCGGCGGCGGCCCTTTGGGCACGCGCGCCCCTCCTTGGCCTGGCTGGCCCATGCGCGGTGGGGTGTAACATCTCTCCCCCCCTTTTTCCCAAGCGGTGCGGCCTCGCGCTGCAGCTTTGATCGTTCGTTGATGACGCTCGGGAAAGGAGATATTGCTGGAGTCCTGGTGGTGGCCATGGTTGTCGCTCGAGATAGCCCCATGTGCTAGTGTTTGGGGTTTGCAAATGGCTGTAGTAGTGGGCCGATGTTGGAGTCAGTGTCAATGGCCATGTCGATGTTGAGGAGAGCGGCGACGTTTAGGTGCTGTGCCAGGAGGCCGATGTGCTGCAGCTTGGTGGTAGATGTGCTCGTCGCTTGAGTCGCCAGTGATCACGTTGGCGTGGGCGCCCGGCGTCGTTGGCGTGACGTTGTCGGCGCGCACATCGGACAACATCACCACGAGCTGCGGCGTTGCTGCTGGCGTGTTGTTGTTGTCGTTGTCGAGGAGGTAGTAGTTATTCCTGAAGTCGTTGTGCTTCATGCCGGCGAGGTCGCGTGTGAGCAGGGAATACCGGAGCTTAGGGTTAAACCCTATTTTATTTATTTCATTCTTAATCTGAAAAGGATACATCTCCCTTTATATTTACTAGCAAAAGTGCCCATGCGTTGCCACGGGGTCACGGGTTCGGACTCCGTATTTTGGGAAGCAGCTTCACTTAAGTAAAATCATCATTTTAAAAAAAGCATTTGATTAAAATAGTTTGTCATAGTCGTTGACATAACAATAATACAATCATTTTTTTAAAAATTTTTCTCCGATGAACGTTGGTTTTGTGACTCGCGACAGCCTGCAACCCTGATGGCACATTAGCACTTCTTCGCTGTGAAGTTGCAATCTCTTCACCATGTGCGCCTCGACAGATCATGCTGCTCCATGCCAAATAGCAAATCGGGACGGAAGATGGCGAGCCTCCGATCCCAAAGTCAGTAGGGCACCACATCGTCTCCGTCATGCCATCACTGAGCGGTATGTCTGAGCGGCGTCGTGTTCCGTCCACATCATATCGTATCCTCTGGTCGAGATTATTAGATTAAGCAAACCGGCAAAACAAACATCATATTCGAGCATCTCCAAGAGTTTCCTAAATTTTCTTCCTAAAAAACAAACATCATATTACGTTTTTTGGGATCAATGACTTGTGTAATTGAATTGGATTCACTTTGGTCACCTAAGAAGATAGAAGGAGGCATTAACAAAATCGATCTGTTATATGCTGAGTATTTACCATTGTTAATTTGGTTTGTCCCATCGAGATTGTGACTATAAAAATAGGACATAGTTATGAAACGTTTTTTTGGGATCAATGACTTGTGTAAATGAACATAGAATAATATAATTAAATGAAAATTATCTAAATTTTGAATCTAATTTTTTTGTTGGTGTTCGAACAGATTATAGTTATAATAATGTTGAATCTGTTTTTTTTTTTGTTGGTGGCATACCTGAGAGCTGGGCATGCAAACCGATCCCATTATATTGGGGACGTGTGGGGTGGCACCAGATTTGCATGTGGGCATGCAACGGATCCGGATTTCTTTTGGAGACATGGAAAAACAGGCGAACGAGAGCAGGCCAGGGGCAGTTTGGCTCGGCGAGTCTTTTTCGATTTGCTGCTTCTCTTCTCTATGTGATTAGGCTATTCAGTAGTCCGGTCTTGTCGTATTTGATTTGATTATTGGTTGGCTGGTTAAAATCTCATGCAAAGTGCAAGACTTGGGGGCATAGACAATTCGAGTTCGTTACCGATGTGGACTCTGCTTTAAGATTGGAAGCAGCAGGAGTCGTATACGGACCGTATGGATGGCAGACAGAAATAGACGGAGAGCCGAAAAAAGGGAGGTGTTACGGACGGGCAGGCAGACGGAAAGAAGGAGGTCAAGAAATTTTCTCTCTTTATTAGTATGTATATATATATTTATTTATTAGTATATAGATATAGATATAGATAGGGAGGACTCAACTTGACTCGCAAGCAATCCGGAATCTTCCTAATTTTACCACCAAACTTAAACCCTAAGTAATGACGATAACGAAGACGGTGGCGGCGGCGCTTTTGGCGCGCCCCCCCCCCCGGCCTGGCTGGCCCATGTGCGGTGGGGCGTGACAGTTAACTTTTTTTCTAAAGCATTTAATTGTATCAACTAGGAAAAAAATTAAAATCCAAGTTCACTAAAATATTCTAACAAACTCAAACAAAATTGTAACATTGTAAACGGGAAATTATTGTAAATTTATTTTTTCAATTTTCTAAATTTATTTAAAAAATTTATAGTTCTTTCAAAATTTCAGGCCTTTCACTAATTCTTCTTATAACTTTTTTTTTTTCTGATGGAAAACATCTGTTTGCTGTATGATTTGGCCCATCATACTTATACGTATATATATAGGTATATATATGACTTGACCTTGATCCTGTTGCCGTCCATCATCATCATCCACACGATTTGGCCCACACAGGACTGTATTGCGTACCCAGATGGCAAGATATATAGCGACTCCTTCCTCCCTCCCTCTATCCACGGCGTCAAACCAGCGACGACATATGGCGTCTACGCTGGCAATGGAGCTTGTGGAAGAGATCCTCCTCCGCGTCCGGAGGGACGAGCCGGCGCACCTAGTCCGTGCCACCGTCGTCTGCAAGTCCTGGCATGGCATCCTCTCCGACCACATCTTCCACCGCCGCTACCGCAGGTTCCACCGAACACCGCCCCTACTAGGTTACATCTATAACCACTACAACAAGGATTCGACATATACAATCCGATTTGTCCCCACGACCTCCGTCGCCACCTCGCCAATCTGCACACCGGTACTCGACTACAGCGGCGGCAGGAGACACATGGCAGTGGATTGCCGCCATGGCCGTGTGCTAAGTGTGGCCAAGGACAACAAAGGCTTCTTATGGCATAGTCTCACCGTCTGGGACCCCATCACCGGCAGCCAGCAGAACCTCCTCATGCCCTCTTTTCAGCGGTACGTGCACCATCATGCGGGGGCTGTGCTGTGCTGTGTGCCAAAGACGGATGCGATCACCTCGATTGCCACACATGCCCCTTCCATGTTGTAATTCTGGGCTCGAGGTATGTCGATGGCCATTATGTTGTACGCACGTGGGCAAGCGTGTACACATCCGAGACTGGTGCCTGGAGTGCCCCAAGCCCCCATATACCACAGCAATATGTCGATCATCGGAGACCCAGCCTTCTTATTGGAGATGCAGTCTATTTGACCACTGTACAGCCGAATTGCGTCATCGTCAAGTATGACCTGCGCAAGCATCGGCTCTTCGTGATAGGCTTGCCAGGGAAGTTTTGGCCGATGCCCATAAAGGACGATGATGGAGGGTTGGGTGTTGCAGCCATGTTGGACAGTTGCATCCATATGTGGTCAAGGCGAGCTGGTATCAATGGCCTTGATGAGTGGGTGAAATATAGGGTTATGAAGCTTCACACCCATATTCCCAAAGGCGGACGCGCACGAGGGTTGATATGCACGGTGGAGGGCACAAACAGTTTTATCATTTTCATAGATAGAGAAATCTGCATGATCGATCTCAAGTCAGAGCAAGTGAGGAAGATAGGACAAGCAGATAAGTGCTGCCATTGGCGCGTCTTACCTTATATGAGCTTTTTCAGTACGAAGCATTAGCTTTGCGCCTTTGTCTATTTTTTGTTATTTGGATGTTCATGTTATATATATTGATCACATCAAGTGACAAACTCTGCAATATGTTGTGATAATAACAGGATCGCGATCATATATATTTCACCATTGGCATGCTTATGTGTTTTAGTTGGTTATGAATTATGATCTCACCTTGGTTTGTGCTGTTTTGACGTTCGTCGAGTCCACTAGGAATTGGAAGTACACTGGATATTGTGGTTGTAAATTTGATATGTAGATATGCCCTGGTTAAAATTATTACTGTAATTTAGTATTTATTTATTAAGGAATACACTTGAACCGCGTACAAATCGTTATTGGTCAAATGTGACACATATATTATTTTAACTTGAATATGGGGAACTATGTTGGTAGATATTTTCTATACGGTCCAATCCTATATGATGCATTGGGCGGCTGTCGCATTGGTTCATCCTGAAAATGGATGTACAGCTGAACTAACTGTTCCAGCCCGTCCCAGGATTGGCTTCATTAACCTCCATGGAGAGCAGTCATCTTATATGTAAGTTAGGTTGGAGCCAAAGATCATCGATCGGTTAGAAATCTGAATATATATATACAATAGATAAGTGCATGCCTAGTTTTGATCATGTTTAACTTGTTCCTACTCTCTTGAATTCAGGGGATGCACCTAGGAAGCACTTGAAACCATTTGTTTCGATACAAGCTGTTGTTACAATGATATAACCTATGTAAGCCTTTGATTGCGCTTGGAGAAATCAGAGTTCTTTGGTCTTGTTGGCCTACTGTCTCTGTATTTTCCATTCTTGAACAGTGATAGTTCACACATGTCTTGGACGACACAACTGTTACCTTACAAAGATCGTTCAAATTGTTTGCCATAATTGCTACATCCATAAAGTTACATACCACTTAGCACTCGGCACTCGGTTACTATTCTTTCGAATGGAACTCTGGTACTCTCCAGATTGTGCTTCCACCATATTGCCATGTTTTTACTAAAACCAGCATATTGCCATTGCCAGCAGATTCAAAATTAAGCAGTACCGATCTGAACCTAGGAGTAGTGTAGTATAGTTCCTGCGCAAAATTAGGTCTATCAAGTTCAGTTTTTTGTGCCCTTAATATGTTGTAAGGGTGATGAATTGAAATGTTTGTTATTACCATTATGCACCAGGGCCCTGATTTCCGGTGGCACCTGAAGTTATTAGGATCTGTATCTCTTATTCTACACAGTACCTGCTTAGTGCTCTAAGCTCCAGTGGTCACCAGATAGCTTTGGCAGTCGTAACAATACTCTAACGAGTTCCTTTTTTGAACGCAAATGATTTTCTATGGGATAGCAAACATCTTCAGCACTGAGTTGGTACCTATCAAACAGTTTTTAAAGGTTTTCACTTGTTCTCAGTGTGCGACTCGATCGATCCTATTGCATATGCACATCTTGCCTTGTAGCATTAGATAACCGCATTAGCAACAATTTTTGCTCCTTTTTGTAGTATGTCTCCAAGGAGGGATACAACACCATTGGCACTGCCGTTTCATTACCACATGGTCAAGAGTTTTCACCCAGGGAAGGCGCGCCACACAAAGGGGCTGGTGTGGACCATATGATGGGTGCTTCTATCTAAGGAATAAAATGGCGCCTGGAGGCGTCAACGTTATCGGCCCAAGAGGAATAAGGATATTGCTAGGACGTTTAGCAATGGCCATGGTCCATCCATTGCACCAGCCGCCTGCTTGCGTCTGATCGAACACACCACCATGGCCCGTTGTAGCCACCGCAACCACACTCACCCAGCATAGCAATGCAACCTCGCCTATATTGACTTGTCCTCGCACACGTCAGATCAGAAGTTGACGGAAGACATCCCACCGCGCCCTAAGGCCTGCCATCACTGGCGGAGCATCTAGAGACAACTTAAGGACAATTGGGTATTCAAGTCAAAAAATTTGTGTTTTTTTGTCTAATTAAACAACAGATTTTATTTACATGTATATGTATATATATTAATGATGTGTATACATATTTGTTGTTTTCACCAAATCTTGGGTATTCATTGGCATACCCAAGAATAGGTGTATTATTGCCGCCTAATGCCGCCAATGCCATGCACCACTACCTTCGCACACTTGTCGCCAATGCGGTATTCGGCCGCCTTGGGGCTGCAAATTCGGACGCCTAGGAGGACACAAACCCTGGGGTGCTGCAACCACTATCCTAGTGGTGTCCATACCATAGCCGCTGCAAGATATTGGAGCACTGCACGGTTTTTCATGATTTTTTTTAAAAATTACTGACTTTCATTATCATTAATCTAAGTGCGCATAAATATATAGTCATAAATATGATTTTTAAAAAAAAATTGACAGACTTTCATTATCATTAATCATAAGCTCAAGACCCTTCAGCAACAATTATATCGATGTAATTTGCCTGCCACGGTTAATGCCTATTAACCGTCGCGGGTATGTAACAGTGCCCGCCACGTATAATCATTTTACCGTGGATGGCTCTTCTTACGCACCTGCCACGGTGCCACGGCTCGAACCGGGTAGTTGGGTGTCTATAGATATCCAATAGATACCTTCTAGTTCAAAAAAAGAACTATGAATTTATTTTCGCCCACCAAAATTTGGATTCCTAGTTTATTTGCTAAAATCAATGGATATGCAACTTCCACCTATACCATGGTTCATAGGGATTAACCATGGCGGGCAGGTTATAGTGCCACGCCACGGTTAACCAACACTAGTAACGAAATGATTTTGCGAGCACTTGCAAAATCTTTTCCGCGGGCGGGCACTTTTTTTGCCCGTCACGGAAAATACCCCGCCACGTCCAGCTTTTTTACGTGGCGGGCGTTTTTTTTGTCCGGGAAAGATTTTTTACGTGGCGGGCACCTTAACACGCACGCCACGCAAAATAAAATCTTTTGCGTGGCGGGCGTGTTAAGGTGCCCGCCACGCAAAAATCTTTCCGTGGCGGGCATCTTAAAAGGCCCGCCACAAAACAGGCCCATAAGGCGCGAGGCCCAATCGGGCAGCCCCCTATATAACACGAAGTTAGGGTTTCAGCATTCCAATCTCTCCTCTCTCTCTCTCTCTCACTTTCTCTCAGCCCGGCAGCCTCTCCTCTCTCTCGCGGGTTAGCCTCTCCTCTTCTCTCGCGACACACTGCGCTCCCCCCTCCTCTCCTTCCCGGCCGATGGCGGCGCCGGGACACGGCGGCTCCTCGCGCGGATCCGGCCCCCCACCTCCTCGGCGCGCGGATCCGGTCCTCCCTCGCCGCGCCGGGCGTGGCGGACGCCCCGACGACGATGGCCCGGCGCGCTTCACCGTGGCGCTCCTTCCTCCTCCTCCAACCGCCCGGCGCTCCACCGTGGCGGGACGCCTCGACGACGACGGCCCGGCGCGGATCCGCTCGGCGAGGCGGAGCAAGCGTCCTCGGGCGGCTCCCTCTCCGCCGCGCGTCAGCCCCGGCCGCGCTGTTCCAGATCCGGCGGGCGCGCGGCTCCCTCTTCACCAGCGCGTGGCGGCGGCGGAACCGCTCCTCTTCACCAGGGCGCGGTAGATCCACGCAGCGGGCGCGGCGAGGAGGCGGCGGCGGATAGCGGCGGCATCGGGCGGCGCCGGATCCAGCGGGGTTCGTCCCGGCAGCGGGGACGAGCGCCCCGGGCGGGTTGGTGCGGCGGTGGGGGCGGCGTGGGGGCGGCTTGCGGGCCTAGATGGGCTCGGCGGGCCCATGGATGGGCTCGCCCGGCCCGGCTATGGTTTCTTTTTTTTTTTTTATTTTTTCGAAAATGTTTTCCGTGGCGGGCACGCGTAGCACGCCCCCGCCACGGGGGATTCATTAACCGTGACGGGCACCGTAGCCCGCCACGGATGCCGTATGATTAACCGTGACCTTTGTTTGCAGGCGGGCACCGCGCCCGCCACGCAAGTTCTTTTTTGCCCGCCACAAAAAAGCTTTTAGGTACTAGTGCAATTTTCCCATGGCGGGCGCCTTGGTGGCCAGCTGGCCTGGCAGCTAGCCAAAGTGTGTGCCCGCCACGGGGTCCTTTGGGGTCCTGTGATGTTTTCTTTACTAGTGATGGATGTGTTCTGGAAATGAGCTTATAGTTGTCTCACGTCATTCTTCACAATTACACCCAACAGTTACAATCATAGGATAATAAAGATTGTGTTTTCCCAAATTTGCTCTTTGGAAATTGATCCATCAAGATCTATTTGCAAGAGATGTTATCAGAAGGAGGGCACAGCTGAAAAGGCTGTGATCATGTAAAGTTGTACTTCTTTTTGTCGTAGGCTTGGCAGCACATAAAACTTTCTGCGATCCCTGCCGTGCTGCCACCAGGAGCCAAGAGGGCAAAAATGGCAGAGGAAGAGGAAGAAGAGCAGCACGAGCACCATATCAGCCGCCTCCCCGACAACGTCCTGGGCGAGATCGTCTCCCTCCTTGGCACCAAGGATGGCACACAGGCCAATGGTTCCCAATGGTGCGACCTGTGGTGCCCTCTATATTTGCTTTCCAGAGCAGTGCCTCAGTCTCATCTCGAGGAGCTGCCCCTTAATATTCCATTGGCGCAGATCTCTAGCATCCTCTCCACACACCCGTGCCCCAGTCGTCACTTTTCCATCCCCAGCAAGTACTTGTAGCCTGATGTGCACCCCGCTGCCACACTGGACAGCTGTCCCTGGTTCCCCGCCCTCGACAGTCTCGAGGAGCTCGGCTCCACGTGGTCAAGGTTTTCTTTACCAGTCGAATTTTTTTTTTTTGGAAAATGAGGAATCAGATCATTTTCTACTAACAACACAGCAGGTACGGTGGCCTGGATGGTGAAGGAAGACATTTGTCAACGTAATAGGCCCTTTGGTTTCTTATGTTGACCTTTTTGGCACATGCCTTTCTCCGTCTTACACTTGCCCTCCCGGTCTTTGTAACTAGTCCCTCTCTTCTTAATTGAATGGCACTGCTCGATATATAGAAGATATTTGAGGTTCGAAATAGTATATGTGGTACAATACCACTGACCAACTAATGTTCATTTGTAGAGTAACTCAGAAAAAATAGTGAATTTTCAGTTCAAGTGTATTCCTTTATGCGCTAAAATTACCATCCAATTCTTAAAACAAAAAATCTTACTTGGAGACAAATCTTCCAACCAGTGGACTATCAAAACACAATATCTATCCAAGGTCAGATTAATTGTGCAACTGGAATATCTTCACATTCATTGTTATAATTCGTAACCAAATAAAACGGATGCAGGGTACACCATAACATAACATGCATGCTGGGTTACAATTCCATAAATCAAACTACCCGACGCAATACTTAGCATTTTAAAGTGTCGAAGAGTCGATGTACTGTCATTCTTAATTTAGTCGAGGTAGTGATTACTTTGTCCATTCGCTGCAACCAAGATCTGAAAAAAGGAACCAAGCATATAAGTCTAATTATTTCGATGCTTGCTTTACATAGTTTTCTACAGTCTGAAAATAAGGATATAGCTGCAAATTCAGAGGTTGTCAACATAGAATTTTTCTGCGTCCTCAAGACATGCAAAATATCAATAATGATCCTTAGTAGATAAAGCTCAAAAAAAAATTGGGTGTAGTCAAATATTAAATATAGAACATGTATCATTTATTTCCATCTAATAAAACATCTGAAAAATCACTTTTGATGTATCATTTATCTCTACTTGCCAACGAGATATCTACAAAATCAGTATGACAATAAAAAATAAAACTGTAAACAAGAGGATTAGAAAATCAAAACAGCTTAATCATACCTGGTGTGAAGAAGCTAATGAAGGGAGTGACACCATGGTAGTCCCTTGTTTTGCCTACCTTCCTCACCCTGCCAGACTTGAGCTCAAATGTGAAGGCACCAGCATTTGTGCTTATGAAGAAAAACCTCGACACCCTCAGCAAAACCAATCACACTGGCTTGGTTAGAAATAATGTCCACGGGCAATATTTCCTTAAGTTTGATCACCCTCCGTGGTACCCATGATCCTGCATCTCCCTCCGCATTCACCATTCTTGACCAAAGGTGAAGTCTTGAACACGACACACCAGCAATCCCCAAGGAACCATCCTGACTTTGCATCAGGACTGGAACATTTTCATACACGCATGGCATGGCGATCAAAGATAAACGGCGATTGACCAAATCATACTTTAGAATTCTAGAACCATCATCAACAGTGCAGTAGATTCCATCTCCGATAAGAACAGCACGATTGAAGTCGAAGAAGCAGTTTGTACTACTGCTACCCAACGGTGCTGAAGCTGTTGTGGACCAGGACCGAGATTCAGAAGAAAAAACATGTGCATGGATAATGGTGTTGTTGGATCTGTCGACACCCACACAGACCACATGGAACGGACCGCCACGGCAGCTGAGGTGATCGCAGCCAGGCACGGCGCAAAGCACCGCTGCGTTGGATTCGAATGTGGATCTGGGCGCCCGCAGCTCCTCCCAGTGATCGGAAAATGGATCCCACACAGCAATGGACCCGCTGCCAATCTTGAGGAGGACGCGGCCGTGGCGGCAGTCAGAGACCCATCTGACCCAGGTGTTGCGCCTGTGCCAAGGCTGGGGCGGCGAAGAGGCTGCCGTGGTGGGGACGAAACCAGGGAAGGAACCTGCGGAATCGGGATTGTAGAAGAAGCCGAGCAGCGGGGCATTTCGGTGGAAAATACGGTAGCGGCGGAGGAAGGTGGGCTCAGAGGCGGCGCGGAGCCAGATCTTGCAGACGACGGAGGCGCGGATGAGGTGCTCGGGCTCGTCCGGTGGGATGCGGAGGAGGATCTCCGCCACGGCATCTTCGTTCAGCTCCGGCGGCCAGCGTTGCGGCGGCGCCATGGGGATGCGGAAGTCAGGGTTTGGGATTCGGGATGTCGATATGAAAATTCTCGTACGTAAACGATTGGTCGGATCGGGCCGGTTGAGGCAGCCCACACGTCAAATTTGGTGGATCTAATGGGAATACAAGGATGTGGACTTCATGGGCTCGTTTACAATCAACTAGACATTTTGTTTTTCGCACTTTATATTGCCCGTGTATAACACAGAGAGTCATGAAATTGTTGGGGAGGTGGCCCTCACGGTGCCCGGCACCGCGGCCAACACTACCGGATCCAGAGGCTAAGGCGAGTGCCCACGGCACTCGCTTAGGCCGGAATACACTCGGCTTAGGCTACACGGCCACATTGTCTCAGCCTAGAAGGTCTAAGCCGAGTGTCAAATATGGGCTTGGTGTTTTTAATCTTAGGTGAGTAAACGGTGCATCAGGCGTACAAAAGTAGGTAACGCCCGGGACGTTTTTGACGGACTTGTAAGCCGAGGGTTTGGGATTCGGGATGTCGATATGAAAACTCTCGTACGTAAACGATTGGTCGTTTCCGGCCGGTTGACCCAGCCCACACGTCAAATACAAGGACGTGGACTTCGACTTCATGGGCTCGTTTACAATCAATTAGACATTTTGTTTTTCATTTCATACTTTATATTGCCCGCGCATAACAGAGAGAGGCATGAACTGTTGCGGAGGTGGCACCCCGGCCAGGGCCAACACAGGCAACTCACCCTTTACGGACGTGGCAGCTGCCCGGTGTGATTGGAAGCTAGGGCAGAATAGTGATGACATGTGTTTTTACTACGCTACCCCAGTTGTAGTTGTAACACCCCGATTTTTGGCCATTTTCAAAATTCTCTAAAAATTTGAACATTTCCTAAAACAACTTTGATTCTCCATCTCGACAAACTTTTGAAACATAGTTTAGTATTTTGGAATTTTGAAAAATGAAACTTTTGGTTAGAACTTAAAAGGAGTTATGGAAAATAGGAAATAAAGAAAAGAAGAGAGGGAAAAGAAAAGAAAGGAGAAGGGAAGGAAACTCAGCCCATCTAGCCCTCTCCCCTTCTTTCCTCACGCGCCGAGCAAGCCGGCCTAGCCCACCAGCCGCACCCCCCTCCCTCCCTTCTCTTCCTCCCCCCCTCACGACCGCGTGGGCGGGCCACCCGTCGCTCTCTCTTCGCCAACACGCCCACACACAGCAAGGCCCTGCCGGGTCCCCGCTGCCCCCTCGCTGTATCGATGAGACACGCAGCGTGGATGAACGCATAGAGAGAGGTCGACACCTCCCACCGAGCCATCACATCAAGCAGGGGCCAGCTCACCGAGCCAGCCGCCGCCCGCCTTGAATGAGCACAGCCGGTGGCGACCTCGTACGCACGGCGGTTGGCCTCGCCCGCCCGTAACATCGACATTGAATGAGCCATCACGTCTTGAATGAGCCATCACATCGACATGACCGGTTGGCCGGCGGTTGGCGCCCGTAACCACGATGTGATGAACTTTGGTGGCGGGCATTTAAGATTTTTCGTGGCGGTTTTATAACCGCCACAAAGCTAGGGTCATGCTTAATCAGTTCATTAACCGTGGCGGTTTCTGATCGCCACGGTTAATCCATTAATCGTGGCGGTTATTTAATAAAAAGCGCCATGGTTAATTGATTAACCGTAGTGTTCGTAAAATGACCGTCATGGTTAATATCTTAACCATGGAAGTTTTTATTAAATAACCACCACGGTTATTTAATTCAAGATTAATAAAAAACAAAATCATAAATATTATAAAATTATAAATTATGATATACACCACAGAATAAATAATAAAATAAGAGAACATTTACACAAATCTTGGACATGCATCACATTTCGACATTCAAATCACATGTTTCATTCGAACACTTAGTGTAAAAGTTACAAGCAGATCATCAACCTGATCATTAGTTTTACAAACACATGTCGATTAAGTTTAGGTTAGAAATAGATAAGTCGACATCTAAAAAGGGCCACCCCACACATAGTCGGCCATGTTCAACGTAGTCCTCCAGCCGCATAGTTGCCATAACCCGTCTTCTAGAGCAAGCTGGCTCGTCTCATCCAAGAAGTGCCCGCTAGGTTGCACAATGTCGTTAGTGACGGCGTCCCTACAGATCTAGCCAACCGTATCCCCTGAACGTGAGGTCCCCCGTCGGGCGTCATTCAACCACCAATTTTTTTGTTCTCTTTTTTAGCTCACGCCAGGTACTACGGTGCACGTCACTACGCTTCAGGACCTGACAAGCATAGAAACCACACAGGGATGTGCCAGTGAGCTCGCTTAGGGCACTGCTTGCATGATATATGTACCGGAAAATTGTTAGAACATTTTGAGAGCATTCAATATGGACGAGCAGACATCAGTAATGCTAGATACCGGGTACTCTCGCCTGATCTTTAGATCGTTCAGGTGGTCCCTTTTTCGTTCGTTGCTCCTCCGATCGAATGAATCGGGATCAGACAAGTAATCCTTGTAAGCTCAAAAACTATGTAAACAATGTATGTCAAACTTAATATGTATGTTGTGTGCGTATGAAAGAATATAGAAGTGTTGTGACTTACGGTTGCAGAGCCTATTCAAAATGTCTATAGAGGCCTGGGGTTCTTCCATGGAGTCCATCCTAAAGGCAATTCCATCCTGAGGGAAGATTACCCAAGTAACCCAATGGCCCGTGACTGTTGTTGTAAATACACCGTCCAGGCTACACTATTATATTTGATTAGATATAGATTTCATGTGTTCAAAAAAGAAAAGTATTGAATAATTAACCCAGTAGGCCTTTGACTTACTTGAAATGGTGGGCCACAAGGATACTCCCATGCTCTTTGATCTTCTTCATGCACCTATAGACGTAGTCTACCGTCTTTTCTAACGTTTTTTTGTTCGATCCTGTCCAACCTGGATTGAAATTGTGCCTTGGCGTCCAAATTCATAAGGTCGGGGTGTGGGTTGCTGTCTAACCAATATCCAGTAATTTCCTTATTGCACATAATTGTTGGACATAGATACACAACTGTCTCATTCATCTCTCGGGCTACCCATGCTTGCATCCTGCAGGCACATGTCGTCACGTTATTATATGAGGAGTGCTATAATTGGTGGTGTATGAGCGGGAACGACGGAGAAAAATATCTTCTCGGCGTGACTGTCTCATTCCTTATTTGGTGGATCTCGCACGAGCTCGGATCATGCCGAAAAATATCGGGAATGACGGAAAAATATCTTCTCGGTGACCTCGCCATGGCCACCTATAAATACCGCTCCCACGTGCTCGATTCGAACTCACCCCAGAGCTCGAGCTCCATTAGGAGCTAGAACACCCGGTGCTCCCTCTGATTCCCTTCCTCCTCCTCCCTAAACCATGCGAGACGCATTTCCCCAAATTGGGAAACCCCGACGCTACGAGCTAGGTCAGGGTGCCACCATAATTGAGCAAGTCGTCTAGGGGAGAAATTGGTGAGTCCATCAAGTCGCCTGAGGCCTCCCCTCCGTTGCCCCACCTTATTTCCTCCCATTGCGTAGCATCGTGTCCTACCCGAGCATCGCCACCACCGGACGCCCCCCAAAATGCCACCACCGTGGGGCAAGCCCTCCACTACCACCCCGAGGCACACCGTTGAGGTTGGGGTGCAGGTGGGAGTCGAATGCACCCCTCATGGCGAGCTATGGATGAGATCCCCGTCAATCCGGCTAGATTACGGCGAGCAATGTCATAGCCGGCGTCGCGAAGATGACTTAACGACCTTGCCGTCGTCACCGTCACCCCGTCACCCTCCCTTCTATCATTGCCACATGGGGCCGAATAGGCAATGACAACCGCACCATTCCAAAGGAGAACAGAGCACTAATAGGCGGGTCCCACCTATCAGTCACATGCCCCGTTTCCTCTCCGATAAGCTAACGCCGTGGGTCCACCCATCGGTGAAACAAAGCAACCTAGTGAGGAGAATGAGGGAAAAATAATAGGCGCAAACCAGTGATTACACAAGAGCATCACAAACCTATTTTCCGAAGCTTCAAAAAAATCTAGAAAAATATGTAAATAAACTAGGTCTTGTATAGACCTAGTTTATTTAGATAATTGTCATGCATTTTATACAATTTTTGTGTCAATAAAATATAGACATAAAAATCCCACCTAGTTTATAAACGGAAATAAAACTAAGAAACATTATAACTCTCAAACCGTAACTCCGATTTAGGTCAAACCACTTATAAAATTCTTCTAAAATTGGGATTTATCCATTTCTTATGGTTTGACCTATTATCACATGAACCTTTTTATCACCACTCGTTACCCTAATATTTATTCAATATTCTCGCCGAACGTGGGAGTAGCGGACAAGGACCTTTTATTAGGAGAACGGCGACCACGATTACATCGTCGAGCCCGACAACATAAACAAACAAGGCAGGTCCTTACCCCCTCGACCTTTAAACCTGACCTAATTAAATAACTAATAATCTCTTAGAAGTAAGGATCATAGCTTGTTATTCCATGTGAGACATGAAATGGTTTATATGAGATGCCTTTTATGATGATGATATGAGATCGATAAGAGATATGATCATTATGATTATGAGATACATGATGATGTGTTGATTTATGAGATTATTGTGATTATTGTTGAGACTATGTTGATGGCTATGGTTATGATCAATTGTGAGATTGTGAATTAATAATAATATTAATAAAATGAACCTAACCAACGAAAGAGGTGGGTGGTGTTAGTCTACAAGGAGGTTTGCTAACACGTTTCGGGACTCAAGTAAGGATTCCTACGGAGAGATACTTGCCTCGTAAGGACCAGTTGATGGACCATCTACCTAGTGAGATATTACATAGAGTCACACGCGCTTATATGGGCAAGCTAGATCTCACACCTTTGTTAGGTTGAAGAATAATTTTGGACCTAGGAGGCTGGAGGTAGGCAAAGCAGGTCTATCAAGAGCGGAACATGGGGAGAGTGGTCCCAAGGTCCGGTTGGCATGGTTGCTATATGATCCTCCACATAAGATGTTTGGGCGTGGTGATGCCTTTTTGTGCATAGATAAATGATGAATGTTGGACATTATAGGTTGGGTAATAAGGTATTACCCGCAAAGCCATTGGTGATCTGGTATCACCGTGTTGTTAAGGATGATGCATCGTCCTATTCCCAACCCCTGAGAAGCCGTGGTGGGAGTTATATGGATATCTAGGTTGGCTGCCGAGCGGGTACGGGGTCTTGTTGGACCTTTTTCGGTCGCTGATCACGGAAGGAGATATGTTCATCATGCGGAGAAATTTGTACAACCTCTACAAAGTTTATTAAATCTATTTGAATATCCATGGAATGGGAAAATGCTAGATCGGATCATTTATGATTAGATTTCACACTAATTTACTAGCGTTTTGTGACTATTGATGTTGATACATACATAAACTAACAGGGAAGTAGTGAGAGCAGTTTTAGAGACGCTACTAGGGTCCAACCCTTAATAATCACCAACCACCCAATTGTCACAAATTCTAGAATTGTATGACCGCAGTGGAGGTGGTAGCATCACATAATGTTTGGATATTATGCGATGCAAAACGAAGTTTCGTCACGCCCTACTATTTGTGATGGTCGTTATATGACGAAACCCATGACTCCCGGTTTTCGTCTTAAACCAGTTTTTTGTGACAATATTAGGCTATATATGACAAAATGAAATCGCCCTAGAATCCCGCATTTCTTGCAAAGTGATTCTCGAAACTTGACTTTGAAAAGGCGTTTGATATGGTTGAGCATTCCACCATAATTCATGCCATGACTCATCTTGGGCTACCCGATAAATGGATTGGTGGGTTAATATGATTCTAAAATCAGGGTCCTTAGTAGTACTGCTCATTGGTGTGCCAGGAAAATACTTCAAATGCAAGCGTGGGGTAAGGCAAGGAGATCCTTTGTCTCCTTTGCTTTTTGTCCTAGCGACTGAATTGTTTCTGAGATCCCGGTCAACCATCTTTGCACAAATGGGTATATTGGTAAAATCTATCCCACGGCCCTCGGATGACTTCCCAATTGTACAACATGCGGATGACACGTTAATGCTACTCCAAGGTGATGAAGGTCAACAGATGTTTCTCCATGCTCTCTTACAGATCTTTGCTAAATCGACAGGCCTTCGAGTCAACTTCAATAAATCACAGATGTTCCCCATCAATGTGTCCCAAGAAAAGATGTTGAGTTTATCGGGCACCTTTTGGTTGTCAGATTGAGCCATGCCCTTCACATACCTTGGTCTCCCTATGGGGACAACCAAGCCCAGGATTGAGGTCCCTGTCACCGCTAATGAACTTAGTAGAAAGAAGGTTATTTGCTTGCTCAGTTTGGTTATCATACGATGAGCGCCTTTGAGATTCTTAACTCTCGCAATCACACCAATTGTTACTGTGCCATGTGTACCATCAAGCTACCAAAAGGGGGTCATCAAAAGTATCGACGGAACAAGGAAACAATGCTTATGGAGAGGTAACTCGGCAGAGAACAAAGGTGTAAATCGGGAGCTTGGCTTTGTTGTCATGCAACCCAAAGAAAAGGGTGGTTTTAAATGTTATCAACCTAAGACTCCAAAATGATGCTCTTCTGCTGAAACACCTAAGTAAGTTTTATAATAGGGAAGATATTCCATGGGTACACCTCATCTGGCACAAATACTATGCTAACCGTGTCCCTCATGCTTCAAGAGAGCTTGGGTCCTTTTCGTGGAAGGACGTCTTGCGTCTCAGTTCTTTATTCCGACAAGTCACTGAATGTAAAACTGGAGATGGATCCTCAGTTTGCTTCTAGGAGGATTTATGGCAGAACAATATACTCATCAATAAATATCCAAGGCTGGCCTCACACACCATAGAGGAAGGCAAATCAGTCAAGGAGGTATTAAATGCAGATGACCTTGATAGCCTGTTTATTCTCCCCTTGTCAGTTGAGGCACAACAAGAACTTGAGTCCCTCCAGGAGGAGCTCCAGGAAATGCCCTATGATGAAGATACTACTGATCGATGGATCCCAGTATGGGGAAATCAGTACAGCTCCAGAAAATTCTATGCCCATGTGTTCAAAGAAATTGATGCTCATCCAATCTACAAAACAGTTTGGCAGTCAAGGTGTACCCCCAGGATAAAATTTTTCATATGGCTCATACTTGTAGATAGACTGAACACCAAAACTATGCTACAGAGAAGGCACCAGAATTTTCAAGGAGGTACAGTATGTATAATGCGCAATCTAGGTGAGCAAGAAACTCTGGAGAATTTGTTTTTCCAATGCCCTTTTGCACAGCACTGCTGGTCTCACGTAGGGATCACTTGGGATCTTTTTTTATTGTCTCTGCTTGAAAGTCTAACACATCCTGGGGTTGCACACCCAATACCATGTCTCAAAGAGGTAACAATGATAGCGGCATGGGAGCTATGGAAGATAAGAAACGACAAGGTGTTCCAGCGGCATGAACCAACCCACAGCAGATGGCTTGGCAACTTCAAAAACCAATGTTTTACAGGCTTGTAGATTCAAAGATGACCTTCGGTCAACTTTCTGTGTTTGGCTAGTTAATTTCCATATGTAAGTACTCTTCTTTGTTTCCTAAAATTAATGAAAATGGCCGGCACTGTGGGGATCTCCCCACAGTTTTTGTTTGTCAAAAAAAATAATAATAATAACTTGTGAGGCACTTGTCTAACGTGGCAGATCAGCAGTTGCCAGAAACTCTTGCTCCAAGCTATAGAAGTTTTTGCTATTTTGACGCGCTGTAGATTTAGGTTTCTTCCCAAAATCACTGGGTGGTAATTGATAGTTATTTATATCACTTTTTGTAAGTAAGGACTCCCTTTCATCATCTTTTCCGGCAGCAGCTTGACTCGACTCAGCTCTTTTTGTCCTCAAAAACTGTAGTGCCATCTCCACTTGCTTCATAGTAGGTCTTCGGTCACCTTGAGTCTGACGCACTTCTCCACAAGTGTCGCAAGACAATTTATTTCTTCTTCAGATGCTTCCTCACGAACTTGAGGAGCTACTATTTGTGTAATAGGCCTATGCTTCATCTCCCAGAGAAAATAGTTAGACAAGTTTTGCTTATTGCCTGACTCACTTGTAAGAATAGGCTCCTTTCTGACAAGTAATTCCAAGAGTACCACACCGAAGCTATAAACATCACTCTTTTCATTTAATTGCCCAGTATAGTAGTATTCTGGGTCTAAGTACCCAAATGTTCCTTGGACATTGGTAACTAGATGTGTTTGATCAATTGGAACCAATCTTGAAGCACCAAAATCTGCCACTTTAGCAGTGTAGTTTAAATCAAGGAGAATGTTGGATGACTTTACATCACGATGAAAAACTGATACTGAGGCCGCAGAATGAAGATAAGAAAGAGCCCCCGCAGCTTCAGCAGCAATTCGGAGTGAGCAATCCCATGATAAAACTAATTCATTGCTTGAATCACCATGGAGGATCTCATATAGTGAACCATTAGAGATAAAATCATACACCAATAGTGGGACTTCGGTTTCAAGACAACATCCAAATAGCTTAACAATATTCCTATGATTTATCTGGGAAAGAATTGCAACCTCGTTGATGAAATGATTAATCTCACGTTCCCCAATGATCTTAGATCGTTTTATTGCAACCACACGTTGATCAGATAAGATACCTTTGTAAACCATACCATGTCCTCCACGCCCTAATATACGTGTGGAATCAAAGTTATTTGTGGCCTTTTCAAGTTCCTCCAAGGAGAATATCTTTGTATTGTCACTTGCATTTTCATCAGATAATATTAGTTGTTCCAGAAGTAGACCTTGGTTTCTGCAGAAATAAATCCTTCGTTGTCGCTTTTGGATATTTTCTTTCCATCGGCGAGTGAGGTATATCCCACATATACTAAGAAGCAGAACAAAAAATCCGCTGCTCAGTCCAATGATGACACCTGAAATTTTTGGCAGATTATTCTTTTTTCACTATAAAGGATCCTTAACAGATTTACTTCTCTTACCATTATATTAGTGTATAAGAGTTTTACTTCTTACCTAGGAGAGGATTCTGATGTTTCGCCGAAGAGCACTGCAATAAGATTGGATCATATACTGTCTTTTCTGGGCACTGGGTACAGTAGAAGCTTCCTATAGTATTGTGGCATATTCCATGACATCGTTTTGGTTGACTACATTCATCAACATCTACAAATCATCCACATGCAACTTTCTCAGATTTCCAATAATGCTAAAACAGGCTTTCCATATATTTCTTCTGATTAACGAATAAATGCAAAATGAAAGTATTAAATAACCTGTACAGTGTGTGCAAGAGCAAGATTGGAGTATTCTGTAATTATCCCTCCGTCCAAAAATAATTGACAGTTTCTAAGTGTGAACTATCTTGGGACATAGGCAGTACACATGAATAAAAAAATGTGTCCAAGAATAAGAGCTTGATTACCTGTGCATCCATTTTGCAGGTAAGGATTTCCCTCGAATCCGTAGGAGCATTTGCATCGGTAACCATAATACCCAGTTGTAGAATTAATTGGAACGCAATCGCTGTTGCCACTAACACATGCATATCCAGAACTATTTGCCTGTGCCTCTGAACAAGTTAGATTAGCAACAACCCATTTCAATGAAGTCAACTCACGTGAATTAATAAAAATGCCAGGGTCGTCTTCGGACATGGGTTTAACTGATCCTTCGTCTTCGTCGGGAATGGTATATCTAATGAGGCCTTCATCAATATTTATTTCTGTCACCAGATAAGAGCTTTGCATTTGGAGAGTAGAAGTTGTAACATTTGAGCAGTTGAGATAAAACTGTTTCCTAGCATAACAGCCTTCTTCGACCCCAAATGGGAAAAGGAACACTGAAGTTACCACAAGCACGGCTGCAATTGGCGTTCTGTCGTGCAGCAGGATTGTAACCTGATTCCAATAGAAAAATTATTCACGAGTATATACTATATAAAATCTTTTTTTTCTGCTAAGATACGCCGTGGCTACACCTCAAAAGAATGAAACATCTAACTACAAAGTTTTAAATCAGTCAAGTACTACAACTTTGCTATGGGATCGAAGATTGTTTCAAAAATTCAAAAAAGTGATGCTCAAAATATGTGAATTTAAAACAAATATTTGTGACTGTAGCCAACGTTAAATGAAAAAAACATGTCAACAACAAATGTATTGCTTAGGTCAGGCACTACAACTTTTGTATAACTATGTAAACGTTCATAATTGTTTTAAAATTCTAAATTTTTATTTCGAAATCTGTAAACTTAGAACAAATATTTAGGACTCCAAAGAACATCAAACAAAAACACTTCCAACTACAAATAAGATAGAGATTATATTGAGAATTGCATCTTTCATATAGAACATGTCAACATCCAGCATTGCTTGATAATTTTAAATTTTAATTTTCAAAACATGTGAACTTACAACATTATTTTTTTGACCCTATACTGTTTCAATTCGAAAACTTTTCAGCCACAAAGTAATAGATAGCCGAGCTACATTTTTGTATATAAAGTGTCTTCATCCGAATTCATATGAAGAACTTATGAATTATTTTTGTGCAACTATTTATAGAGATGGCCATCTCAAGACTTGTACTTCCTTGTATCGAGTTTAGGAGATATGGATGCTGAGGGAAGAACCTCCATACACTTCTGAAAATCGATTAACCCAGGTGGTAGTTTAAGATACCCACTTCCCAAAATCGATTTACCTAGACGTATATCTTAATGCGAGCTATATAAATACTTTTGTCCTAATTTTTTTTTTTTTAAACTGAATCAAACTTAAAGAAAAGTCTCTCAACATAAACATACCAAATTAGTGTCACTACAACACGTCATTGAATTAAAGGCATTTTTCTAAAATTGCCTTAAAAATCTTTTTACTTAAAGGCATTTTTATGAAAATGCCTTTAAAAACTTTTTTTTGGAGGCATTTTTAGGAACATGCCTTAATTAGCTCTAGCATTGGAGGCGTGTTTTTGAAAATGCTTTAAATAACTCTACCATCGGAGGCATTTTTTTAAAAACGCCTTAAATAGCTCTAGTATTTGGAGGCATTTTTTTGAAAATGCCTTCTATAGTCCACTACGCATGCAGGGCACAAAGCACAATTGGCCTTATCCTTTGTTACCGAGAATAATTATGGAAGTTACTTGCACAAATTTGTTAGCCCCGCACGACATTTGGGCCTTATCGTTTGGGCCTCCCCTGCCTGTGCAGCCCCGCACATCACACTGCCTGTGTAGCTCCTCCCCGAATCAGCCTCCCCAGCATCGAGTCGAGTAAAAAAAAAAAAGCAAACGCAGCGGCGGCGCGGTGGCTGGCGACTCCGATCAAGCCCGGGCCTCCTGCTCCGGCACAGGGAGGACGGCGCGGCTGCGGGGAGGCGACGAGGTGCCGCGTCTGCGAGGAGGCGGCGGGGTTGCGTGAAGGCGGCGCGGCTCCATTGGGCGGCGAGGTGAGTTCTCGTGAGTTCGCCCGCGACGGTCCTCCACCAATTCTGCGCCACCGAGATCTGAAGGGCTCCTCCACGAGCATCGAGCATCGGTGAGTAAATCTCACACATGGCCGAGATCCTGAAGTGTTCCTATTGTCTCTGTGCATGGCTCTATGACTGAGTTTAACGATAAGACTAAAAGTGAGTAGTATAGAGTCAATTCGTGTCAGATCAGTTATCTAAGACGAGCGTTCCTGTTGCCTCCATCCATCGCTTATGCTAATTTGTGTCAGATTTGGTTTTGTGCACATGTGTCAGATGTTGCTGGTGTGTGAATATAATATACTTTGTCAAATAATAGGAACATTATTATGCTATGAATGATTGTTTAGTTTTAATAGCCATCCTTGTCTTCTCTATTTCAGCACTGGGAAACCTATTTTAGTAGTAGAGAGATTTATAGTATTGCAGCCAACATGGACAAGCAGTGGATGAGAGCACCTAGGTAATATATTAGTTACAAATTGCTCTTGTTTTCCCTGTGTCGAGTACAGTTCCATAGAAAGCTTAATTTTCATTGTTGCATCTTAGGTGGTCAGTCGAGTATGATGAAGGCCTTCGTAACTTTTTATATTATTTGCCTTCGCTACATCAGCCCAACAGAATAGGGTACTTTGTCCTTGCCGTGATTGTGGAAATAATTACTGGTTAGAGGCAGAAGATGTTCGGGATCATTTGATTTCCACTGGGTTCATGGATGGATACTCTTCCTGGATTCATCATGGCGAGGGCATGTCATCTGTACCGAAGTCCTGCTTTGCACTCACAATCAGAGGGCGATGATGCTGAGGTGGATCCAATGGAGCAGATGCTAATGGAGGGTTTTGGGATGTATGATGCTGGTGCTTTAGGTGACGAAGAGGGATTTGAGGATGAGGATGATATTGATGCTGAAGCATACTACAAGTTAGTTCGTGATGGGAGCCAAGAGTTGTATCCGGGCTGCAAGACATTCTCAAAGCTACAATTTCTCATCAGGCTCCTTACCTTGAAGAATCGATGGAGAGTGGGCAATGGTTACTTTGATGAGCTCCTGCCTTTAATTAAGGATGCACTTCCAGAGGGTGAGGTGCTGCAATGGAGTCATCTTTGTAGGATGATATGGAAGTAATAAAGTGTGGTATGGAGGTTGGTTTGGCATCTCCAAATAGTAAAAAGCTGGTGGCATTGGGTACCATTCAGAAAACTGATAGGAAAGCTACAGCTAAGGATGGCCAACCATTGGCAGATTACATTGAAGTCCTTGTGAATATTGTTTACAAACAGACAACCATATTGCCTCGTGCACATGGGAAGATACAGAATTTAGGAAGTGCAAATGCTCGTTGTATACCATGGCCTCGGCAAAATGTATGATCTCTAGACTTGAAAAGGTTCTTTTGTTTATTTCTAATCATGAAAGACTAAAGTCTACTTTGTTGTAACCATATTGCAGATCATTTGTACAGATGGCACTCCATTGCAGGTAGCACACTGTTTTAACTGACACTTTTTAAAGTTTGACTTGAAATCTGAAATTTTCTATTATAGTTTTGTAGTTCCATTGACAAAGTCACCCTAAACACAAGTGGGACAGCAGGAGCAAAAAGGTCGACATCAAAACATGATGCTACCAGGCCTAATAAAGTCCAAGATGCTTCACAGAGTTTGCCACAAAGCAAGATATCAAAGAAGCCATGTAAAGGAAAAATAGAGCAACCCCAGTCTCTGGGCCACAAAGGTAACATCTGAATTGTGGTACTTCTGCTATTGATTTGTTTCTTTGTTAATCTGCTGCTGATCTCATAGCTTAATTAATTAGTTGCATTGCATTCCACTGTTCCATTCCATCCATCCATTGACAAAACTGATGCTGTTGAGTCACCGTTTGGGCTGCTGAATTGCTGATACGATTTTGTGATTCAACTTTGAAAAGCAAGGCCTTTGCCTTGAAGACAAACTGGGCTATTTCATTGCTCTTATATTCGTTTGATTTTAGATTACAGTGAGATCTATCCACAAAGCAATAATTGGAAATGCTAGCAGAGCAGAACTTTTTTAGTAATTAGCACTACTTCATTCAGTCTTGTATCGCATATGCTTTTAGCATGCTAGCCATTTGGCCTACAATCTCAAAACGCAGCAGCTGCCTGTTCTATATTCCTATCGGGTGCACTCTTGCAACTTCTGTTCATTCTGGAGAACATCCTATTCCTATGTACCTGTTGTAGTGCAACAAGATCTGCCATGCATTGGACACTAGCAGCAGCATTATTGCTAGTGCTTTAGATTTGGATTGGCTTGGTTTGGTTCGGGGGGCTCAACCTTCTAGCTGCTTGGCCATTAGCATGCATGAGACTAAATTTCATAGTCATTTATGAAAATTCAGTGTTAATATCTGTAATGGTAAAGATTAGGACACTAATTATTTACCCTCACGCATTGGGATATATATATGGCATTGATGTGAACATGTTTTAAATGGTGCAGGAAGCCTCATTCTGGAGCGAGGACCTAAACATCAGGGCTGAGGAACACCATGGAGATGAATATTTGATTATTTTTCTGCCATATGATTGTGTATGGTTACAAATATGACTATGTGTATCTGAAAGGTTAAAATGTTTGGATGTGGGGTGTTAGATTGTGGTATCTTTGACTTATTGTTAAATGGATTGTGCTGATTTGATAATGGTTTTACCGATTTGATAATTGAATGTGCCGATTTAGTACTGCTGGCTAGCAGTGTAATGGTAACTTGGTTTTGGAGGCATTTTTAATAATGCCTCCAGTAATGTTTGAAGGCCTGTACACAATGCCTCTAAAAAGTATTTTAGGCATCTAGAAAATGCCTTTGAATGTTGATTTTAGAAGGCATTTTGAAAAATGCCTCAAAAGGTCTTTTCGCGTCCAGGTTTTAGCCAGCACTTTTAAGAATGCCTAAAAAAGTCTTTCAAGGCATTTTGACTACTTTTGAAGGCGTTTCTAAATGCCTTGTAAGATGGGATGTCCTGTAGTGTGTGTCTCAACTTTTTTTTCTTCTTTGGAAGGTCTTGTGTATCTTATTGGTTATGGAGAGGCTTGGGGTATTTCAAGGTTTATGTATCAGCTCGTTGAAGTAATCTTGAAATTGTAAACCTTTCCTTATAAAAAATCTACAAATATATGTAGCTCTTAATGAAACTAATTTAGTTTTTCCTTGTTGTGGTGGCCTTAATGAAACTAATTTAGTTTTTCCTGGACCGAGGGAGTAGCATGTTCACCATGGTTTCTATTATGTTTAGATCACGCATGTAGATACACACACACACACACACACACACACAAAAAAAAAAAGATTAATGATGTCATTAATCTTTTGTAAGTTTGGTGGATTATTAAGTCATGCCTAACTTTGCCTAAATATCTAACAATGGATAAATTAAAGAACAAACTTTGTTGCTCACCAGAACGTGATGAGGATTAATAATTTAATAAAGAGTACACGATGGAATTAATACCTGTGTCTCGAGAGCAGCCATCGAAAAGGAATGGGTTGCCGACGTAACCAGAATTGCAGAAGCAAGAATACCCAAAATATTGGGTCTGTTCGACGTCCACACATCGGCTATTGTTGCCAACACAAGCGAAGTTTGCAGTTTTCTTGGCGCTCTCACAACTTGGTGTATCTATGATGTTCCAAGAGAGGTCAGTTTGTAATGTACTCACGTTGATGTAGTCCCATAAAGAGATCCTATTCTGGGGTGCCCCAGGATCATTTTCTCCGTGCTGGACAAATTTGAGATTAAATGCTTGGATAGGGGAGTTCCAATACAGGATGCAACATCCGGTGCCGTTGCAGTTTTGCGTAGCCACCATGTCCCTAGTCGGACATATAAGAGTGCAAAACAGATAACTCATATTTACATCCAGATTGGTAAAATATATGTCAAAGTTGCAACCAGTGGCACGCAACAAGAAGCCTGCAAACATAAATGGACGCCCAGGAGAACTCCACGACAAATTGTAAACGTTAACACCATAACTCACTGGGATTGTAGAATTTATATTGATTCCTATATAATCGATGCCCCCATCATAGACAAATGTACCTATGACAATATCGCGGGCAACCTGGGTGATGCCATCACGCAAGAGGAGTACTGGGGGCTGAGCGGACTCGTTGCAGGTGAGGGCAAAGTCAGGATCCCGGGAACAATGAGCACCGATGCCAAAGGGATAGCTGAAGGTCAAGTCCCCACAACTCGTCTTACAACCGGCGAGGGTTGCGACAGAGGGAACTTTGCCATTGCCCTTTTGGCTTCCCAGGACTCCCGATGCTGCCACCAATTGAATCCCGAGGAGTACTGCTGCACGCAGCAGCAATGGAAACATTGCGCCGCAGTTCATGGCTCTACTCTAGGTTTGGATTATATATTTTGTGTGAAATATGAGGTATAAAATTTTCTGTTCCGTAAACCCTCACAGCTTTACATATATATAAGACTAATCTGCCCAACCTATTAGTCAATTGCAGAGATTACACGGTCGGCCCAAGGGAGGCAAAGGTTGTTGTCAAATTATTTTTTTCTATACGCATACTTCTGTAGTACTAGTCAATTTTGTCTGCTTACTAATAAGTCCATTCCCAGTAACTCCCCATTCCCAAATAGGGTGATGATAGGGATGATTGAATACAATTTTTACTAATGGTGTCAGATACTTTGACAATTTCAGACATAGTTTTGATAGATATAGCAATATAGCAAAACATTTATCACATCACATATGTACGTACACATGTGAAATACTACTCACAGTGTATATGAAAACAGTTGAGTTTCACAAACTTATTGAATACAGTATACCCAAGGGCGAGAGGTCCTTAAGTTGCCTCAAGGTCCCAAAGTCCTAAAATACATTTTGAATCCTGAACTTTTAATGTATCTTATCCTTGCCCCACCAGCATATATTTACCTAATTAACCTGTGACATGGATATGACAAATAGAGCCCCCATATGTCAGTGCATGGCAAGACTCCACCTTAGAAAAAACATATCATTTTTCATACGATGATTTAAATATAAAAAAATGTAGCTCTCGATGTGACATGCAACTTCCAATTTTTTTCATACGGCCGGTCTGCTGCCCAAGCAAAGCCAGCGCGTCCTTGACGGATCATTATGGTTTTTCTTTTTAATAACTGGAATATGCATAGGTGAGATAATGCTATGGCCGGTTTATTTTTAATGGGCCTGTTGGGCTTGAGATTATTATCGTTTGGATCGAGGTGCTAATTGATTGCGAGGGGCAGTGCTTTTAGCAGTGTTTTCTTTGTTTCCATAAGAATGATAACTCGTATTTCGTCATTAGGATACGGCAACCATCTAGAAAGTTATAAAGGATTCCTACCTAATTTCTTCCCAAAAAAGCACAGCTGCACGTACAAGGATTACTGTATACGGTAACGTATGTTGGGGCCATGAAATTTCTCCATACAATATATAAAACTGTACTGTTTCAAGTAAAGTAATACTTTGACTTCCCACACGCTTTAATTTGAAGACCTTTCTTCTTCGTGACAATGAATTTGGGCGTGAGGAATTGGCAAGACACACTGTCGAATTGTCCATGAGTCCAGTCAATGATAGGGACCAATGTGAGTGCGAGATGTCGATGGACATGTGCCGGTGACCTCCACCACAAAAGATATAATTATCTCTCTATCTCTAGTTAAACTTTGCAAAGTTAAATCATGTTTATAGATAAGGATATCAATATTTATACTACAAATATATGCAGTATGGAAATATATCTAATGATGAATGTAATAACATTTATTTAATGGAAAACTAAAAATGGTTATCTTTCTGCTATGCTAGAATTACATTATTTTTTGTATGTAGTGAGTAACACTGAAGCCATTCCCTGTTAGAGGACAAATAAGAAAGCAAGAAACTCAAACCAAGAAACAACCCTCCTTTTGCATAGTTTAATAGCTTGCATCTTGTAGTTTTTTTTTTTCAGCTACGAGCTATGGACAAACATTTGTGAGTTGTGAGCTCTGCAGCTATTGTGTATTACTCTCTCTATCCCAAAAAGAGTGTTACTATGGGTTTCATGTACCACAAATAATAATAACTAGTGATTTTGTGCGCGCCCATGCGCTTTGAAGTCAATGGCCATGATTGTAGATGAGAAATAGAACAACACTAACACTAACACCACATAGGCACAAATCACTACGCACAGGCACAGAGAGCGTCACAAGAGACCAAATAAGCTGTTGAATTAGCGAGCTAAATTAGTCCACACACAGCACGGTACTTCAAACAGATCGAATAAGCTGCTGAATTAGAGCTCTATCAGGTCTATCAGCAAGCTAGATCAGGTGACAGGCCGGCTAGGGAGTCACAGTTCTCCCAGTCTCACAATGCGATGATAATTGTATCTAGAGAAGCCTGTCTATTCAGTCGCTGGTGCTACTGTGCAGCACTGAACGAGCAAGGCAGGCAAATTACATAAACATGCCCATCTACAGGGCCAAACTAAGTGAGAAGTTCTTCTTGCTCCGAGGCCGATACACTGGCCGAGCGAACATACACAACATCATGTGTTAACTGCCGGTGCAGAGGACGCCACACCACCAAAAAATAGGCAGAAGTCTTCTCTGGACGGCGGATGTTAGCTAGCCAGTCCAACCAAAAGCTTTGAAACTGCGCATGGTATCTGCAGGCAACGGAACATCTATTAGGATGTTGATGCAAAACCTGTTGGCTGAGAGCAGAGTGCAAGGAGAAAATCACTGGACCTGGGCTATCTAGCCGCTCGCCTGAGCGGAAGAACACTCTAGAGAAGAGCGATCATCTTCAACAGGTTCAATGTTGTCAGCCCTGGTAATGTAAGAAGCGATCGACAGAGGTAAAGCAAACCATATGGGGTTACCTAGCAAAGGGAAAAGAGCAAAAAAGGCATACCTTTTATCAAGCTGTAGCTTTTTGCGAGAAGAAGGTGTAGTGGCCTTGTCAGTGCTGCTGCACAGGAAAAAAACATAGGTATACATGCTGAAACAGAAGGCATATTTGTTTTAAACCTGGGAAAGAAATATATATTACCCTCTTGGATGCTTCTTCGCCACTGGTATTTCAGGGGTGGCAAGGCTTGATGGTGGAGTCTGCAACAAGCATTTGATTTAAGCTACGCATAGATGAGATCTCAAAGGGCACAAACAAGCAAATGTAACAGAACCAGCTTACATTTGTAAGGTCTGGTGAAGAGTGTAGGCCATCAGGTGCAGAAGCAGGTGACAATTGGTCTGTATCTTCACCAGCATTTTTTGTCAACGAATCGGCCGGGACTCAAAGCGGCTTTTGAATGGTCATGATCGGCTCCCGGCAAAGCATCGGGAGCGAGCGAACGTGCTGACCATGTGATGTCACAAGAGAAACAACATTGTAGGTCTTCTAGGCTCTATAGAAGCTCTGCTGGGTCAATTTAACTGCAAAAGTGAATCTAAGATTGACAAGCTTTGTTATGTCAGGTGGATATGCAACAGCACTTGTAGATGTCCTCAGAAGCTGCTGGACAGGTTTGCCAACGATGCGCCGTGCGATGTCTCCAAAACAAACCATCTCAGCTTCACCTGTTTCATCGATGCCCAAGAAACACAGCTTGTACCTATTATGAGTTTAAAGTCAGCGTTCAGCTATAGCGTGCAACGAGAATGGAAAGGTGTGGAATAAGCATTTACTTGAACTTGAACAATGTGTTCGAGCAAGGAATGCATTTGTAGCCAACACCATCTGGGACACAAGACTTGCTGCATTTGGTGCAGGATGGAAACCACCACGTTGCATTGGGAAGAAAGTTTCCGATAGTGATAGTACAGCGGTACCCATCATCCTGTGGTATGGAGCGTGTAACTCTCAGTGTCCATAGAGAAAAAAAAAGGGACCAATGGGACAGTAACAAGACAAGGAAGCCGATTCTTACAGCGAATTCATATGGATCCATCCCGTTTAGCTGGTCCAGCTTCTTTTACGCAAGAGATCTGCCGCCGACGCGTTTACGGATCGGGCGCTGTCTTGGTGCAGGAATTGATCTTATCTCAAGCCTTTGGTTGTTCAAGCTAGACACAGACAAGATACATCAGCTCAGCTAATGACATGGAAACGACACGCGAAGAAAAGTATATGGTCTGTATCTTGCACAGGGAATGCACCTTTCATAGAACTGACGTGCTTCTGGAATATCTGGATTGAAATACCAACGGGATGCTGCGTTGGCACTCAGGTAGTAGTTGCCTGAAACACACAGACATGACATTTAGTTCTCTAGAAATCAATGAATCAGTGTGTATTCAAAAAGAGCATGCAACAGATCACATTACATAGAAATTAGAACAACAACACACACCTTGGTAAGATTTCATGAGGCCTCCAACAAACAGGACAACAACGGGCTTGGCTTGATTGCTGTCATAGACACCTTCAGTGCTGAATGTTGTGGCCCTCTGGCCCCAAAGAGTGATCTTGATCTCAGAATATCTGGAATTGATACCAGAACAATATAGTTAATATTAGCTTGTTTACAATAGCACTACAAAAGGAACAACCACGACATTAAAAATGTGTAACCTGATGTCCCTAAGAACAATGTGTCTAGAAAGCATGGGCGCAGGTTTGTTGGGCAGGTGCACTGTCTGGATATCAGATACCTCCACCAATGTGCCAATGGTATCTACAGTAATGGCAGCCAAATTATCTTTAGACAAGAGGAGACTAAATTCATAGGACAGAGGATGGGTAGATATCAACTAACCAATAAAATTCTTAGTGTCACCAACATGCGCGGGGAGGCCACCTATGTGCGTGATGTTGTATGCATACTTTGGGAACCCAGGAAAGTCAGTTCTTGCAGCTGATATAGTGGTGTGAAGGGTGAATTCAACCATGTAGCGGGCGTCAACAGGCCTGTAGGATGACTTTGCATTGGAGACCCTGAATCGACCAATCACATAGATACCATCCTCTTCTATTAGTGGGCTCTTGGCATCAACCTCAGGTCCAGGGATCTCACCATAGAGACTGTTGCCCTGAAGGAAAAGAAACAGGACCAGATTGAGATAGCTAAGACATAATGTTCTATGAACAGGTAATCTACACAGAAACAATCATCTAGACAGTGACAAAAGGTAGCGAGAGGAACCTGTTCGTCGACAAGCACAAGATCAACATGGTTTATTGGACCATCATCAGTCCCACCACGGTACTCCCACTTGCGACAGACACGGACACAGATGGTTGCACGCCAGTCACCAGGGCGCAGGGTGGGCAACAACGCAAAAACCATGGTTGGAAGCTACATCATATCACGTTAAGAGTAAACATATAAGCAGCAGTCTATAAGGACGACAGTATGTAAATGGTATAGAAAAGCAAGCAGCAAACCTAAGAACAACCAAGCAAACAGATAAGTTTTGGGTACAACAACAGGTAAAAGAGAAAAGGACATGCAAAATATCTCTCGCTGAGTCTAATCTATACTATACCTATAAAAGTCGTAGAGCCATCATCTTCCGAACACAGACTCAATTCACTGTTGTTTCTACAGTACCACTTCCAAACCGTCGGATCTCCAACCAAACCTCCAGGACCGTACACGTGTCCGGGTTCCACAACCTTCCGTCCGCGCTCCACGATCCGATCTCCCCTTCCCCACCGTCCCACCGATTCCACGCCGCCACTGCCGCGACACGGCCCTCCCATCACGCCCCCCCACCATCACCACCGCACGCCGGGAACGCGCAGCCCCAAGGAGGAGGGGAACGGCCGCGATGGCGGGCGGCGGCGCGCCGAAGGGACCACTCTCGGCGCCCGGATGCCGTGATGCTGCAGCATCCACCGCCCGTCCCCTATCCCTTCGCGCCGCAGGTGACGGCTGTTCCGTGCTCCTCCTTGGCAATCGATTTAAGTTTTACTTTGGAATTGCTTATTTTTTTGTTCGTCGTAGACACTGGATGCCTTCTGTGTGAGAAATTTCGAACTGTAGTAGCGACACATGCAAGAATCAGGTAAATGTTCTCTCAGATTTCTGAATGGTACAACTTCATAGTTGAAGGTGCTCATTAACTAACCAAAATTATATGCGACCATGCCTGCATCTCCAGTTCCGTCCCCCATCTGATTTCTTCGCTCCGAGGTCAACCAATATTGCAATGAGACAATCAGTACTTTAACAGATTCAGGAAGCCACTATATATTCCATCGTTGTTGATATTAGCACATTGCTACAATTACTAAGGTAACATAAGCACAACTACATATAAATCTTTAACAGTTTCGGAGAACAAAGATCTTAACCCACTACTCATCTGCTGAACATATGCCACATCTAAATCAACAGATCGCCGGATGTTGCACCAGCTGCATTTGCTTTAACAGTTCTTCGAGCAAAATAACCAGAGGTTTGGTTTCCAGAAAACTTGAATAATATTATTTTGCTACACTAAAGAAATACCGTACGTTGGATGTGAGCGAAGTAATCAGCATATTCTGATTTCAGTTGACCTATTATCTTTTACAGCCTATTGCATACGTGGGAGGTAATGGAAAGTACAGAAACATGGCCTTGGCTGCGAAAAAACCATGCCATCTCAATATGGCTTGGCTGTATGCCTGATCATATTGAATATATTTGACGAAGCTATTGCACAGCACAACGTTGTATGTTACTCTACCAAGCACATAAATACATTCAATCTTCAACCTGCAGCCAAAGGGAATACCGATTGTATTGTTTCACTTTTACTTTGTCATAATTTGTGATGAATATAGAAACGCTAAGGATCTCTAAATTCTGAATCATGTGTCGGTTTCTGATGAGTATGCAAACGTTATTGATCTCTAAATTATGAACCATGTCTCATGTACATTTATTGTATTTTCCACCTTCCTGCCACTGCTAGTTTCTTCATAACTTCTAGCGCCCTTGACCACAAGCAACAACATCACAACAAGCACATCAGCATGGGCACGCAACAGACAAACCAAATGAGGCGACAAACTTTTGTGAGGACACATGAGATTTAAATTAGGAAGGAAGATTCTAGACAAGAAGATTGAGAAACGAAACCTGAGACACTCAGAGCAGGAGCAAAAGGAAAGAAAAGCAGTAATAAAAAAAAGGGGAGCACCTCACGACACAACACACATGAGATCCGGCCAATGGCAATCAGATTAGCAAATTAAAAAGAGCAAGGAGGCAACTGGAATGGGAACGAGCATCTCACCGCAAACGCCACGTGGGCTGTGGACCCCGGCCGTTGTTGGTCGTTCCGGTCGTTGCCGCCGCCTCTTCTCCTACTCCAACGGCGATGCGGTTTTCCTCAGCAGCTCCCGCCTCGCTGCGGCAGGCACCCTCCCGGACTCGTCCCCGTGGCCCGTCCGGCGCCGCCGTGCTCCGTCGTCTCAGCAGCCCACCGGCAGGTCTGGATCCCCAATCACCGCAAAGGGAATGCAAAGCGGCACACACATGGGACAGCGGGAACGCCAGAGAATCGAGGATTAGATGCAATCGTCGTTGGGAAGAAGCGGCGAAAGGGAACGGCGGCGAAGCGGATTTCGCGTGACGGGCGTACCTCAAGCAGCTGCGAGCAAGGAAGTTGAAGCCGGGAACAGTCTCGCGGGGAGGTCCTTTTATCACCGTCCCTGTGATTTTTGACGAGGTGCGCACGGCGAGAGACCCTCGACGAGAGGACCCATGGGCCTGAAAAGGAAATCGCCCCCACCGCAGCGGCAAAGCGGGCTCCAAGCGCATGCGCGCCCAGTCCCCATTCGGCGAGAGGCCCATCAACAAAAAGCGTTCCCCAGGACTTTCGCTGCCGTCCACGCGCGCCGCGCAGCGCGGCGTGGGCGGCGACGGGGGCGAAAACGTGGGCTGCACCGGACATTCAGCTAGAAAACAACACCGACACGCAGGACCCCAGGCCACCTCCACAGCAAACGGCCCACAATTCATCTACACGGATGCAAAAACAGACCACCAAGGCAGGGTACCCGCGACACCGACCGCACGCCATCTAAAAGGCCGCTTCCCACGCCGGTTGCGCGCGGCCCTGACCAAGCCACCAAGCGCGGATCGGCGGCGCTCCACGACGTCGAATGGACGAGCGACACCGGCGTACCTAACGCACGGATTGACCGCTGCACCAACGGACTCTTGTTCTCACTTTGGAAAGGTCAACGGCGGAGCACCGCTGATGCCGATCGCAACGGCCAACATCTATTACGCTAACGTGGATATCGCCGGGGCCGCTGCAAGGCCTCACGTTCTACTTCTTTTAAATTTCTTATATACATTGGGTCAAAGTAAAAATGTTTGACTCATAAGTATTGAGAATGACTCTTGGTGGGACGGAGGGAATATGTGCCGTGGAAAAAATGGAAGATGCCTGATTGAAATAGTTATGAAACCTTCCTCTCTCCTTGAAACAGTTGTGAAACATTTATCTATTGCGAATTGGCTTGTAGTCGACGGTCCGGTGGGGACGCTACCCACCGGGGGTTCAAATCCCGGTGTGCTCGCACCTTTTCTGCGATTTTCTAAGATTTCTTGGCGTTATGTGTTAATCGGTAGCGACATTCCCGTCGACAACGGCGCCAATGGTGACTTTGGGAATCTCGGATCTTCCAAGTGCTCAGTCCTTCGAAGGTGCTCATAGGGGTAGGATTTCCGTATATGTGTTCATAGGGGTGAGTGTGCGTCCCGTGTTGTGAGCGCCTGCATTGTATTGTGTAATTCTCAAAATAAATCATTTCTCTATTTTGCAGAAAGCCCAAAGTGGAAACCAGGGTAAAGATGCGCCAAAAATTGTATATACACCCTCCATTGTGGAAAACAGGGTAAAGATGCGACAAAAATTGTATATACACCCTCCATCCCAAAAAAGAATGCAATTCTAGCATATTACCTTCTTCTAGTATATTAAGTTTGACCAATTCTAGATTCAAAAATATCGATATATTTATGATATCAAACAAATATGATTAGATTAGTAACTAAATGTATTTTTATAATAAGTTGATTTGAAGTCGTAAATGTAAACACCGTTCACTAGAAACTTTTGGTCAAATGTGAACTATTTTAACTGGCACGCAACACATGTAGTTGCGTTTTTTTGGGACAAAGGTAGTACTATGGAAAATCAGCCGCTTTGAAAAAGTAGCTTCTGGTTCAAACTTTTGAACGGTGATTTTTTTTTATCAGAAGAACGTTTCAAAAGCTAGTTAAATCAAACAACTTAATTCAATGGCTCATAGATGAACGAGCGAACATATTCAATGGACGTCTGCTTGTCAGTGGACCCATGACCCAAATTCAGTGGACCATGACCCCAAGTCTGTCAACGTGATTACATCCCCTCCCTCCTCTAAACATATTCTAATAACCCATTCAAGTATGGTCGCTCGGCTTGACTCAGTGCATTCCCAGTAGCTCCCCAATAGGGTGATGATAGGGACGATTGAATACAACTTTTACTAATGGTGTTAGATATTTTGACAATTTCAGACATAGTTTCATGTAGCAATGTAGCAAAACATTTATTCACATCATATATGTACGCATATGAAATACTACTCACAACAGCAACATCATATATGATCACAGACAAACTGTATACAAAAACAGTCCTGAGTTTCGTACAAATATATCGAATACAGTTTTATTAACCAAGGGCGAGCTGTCCTTGAGTTGTCTCAAGGTGTCATCTATGTCTTCAATGTCCTAAAATGCATTTTTGGACCCTGAAGTTGTAATGTAACTTATCCTGTCCCCACCATCTAGCGTTTACCTAATCTGTGACATGGATATCACAAATAGAACCCTCATATGTCAGTGCAAAGGCTCCACCTTAGAAAAAAACATATCATTTTCATATAGCCACGATAAAGATCATTTAAATATAAAAAAAAATTGTAGCTCTCGATGTGACATGCAACTTTAAAGTTTTGATTTTTTTTTATTTGAGAACGTTAAGATGCCAAAAATAATATAAAGTTTTAGCAACAAATCACGTATGAGGGCTTGTCATGTTAGATAATTATATCGTTCTTGGATGGTGTTGAATAAATATACTTTCTATATGAAACTTGTAGCTCTCGATAACATCTACAACTTTTTAGTTTGACTTTTGTCATTTGAGACTTAATAAAATTTCAATAACATATATTAATCGCGTACCAGAGTTTGTCGTTTAAAAACAATCATATCTTTTTTTATATGGTGTTGGATAATAATACTTTTGTTTATTGATTTTTTTTTTTCGATCGCGATGTACAAATTCCTTCGTCATTGGCAGACGTGAAGATGCTCATAACAATAGTCTAAAGTTTTATCTCTCGATGGGCATTTGGATCGGCGCATGAAGAGCAATCAGTGGCGGACCGCACATAAAATTTATTGATACAAATGTGCAATAGTAATAAACAAATTACATGGTCCGAGCAAAGTGGCATACAGCCATTGTCTTCCTCATCTGTGTTACAAGAATCCAATGCAGAAAAAAAAAAAAGAAAATGAAATCTTAATTTTTTTACTCTAAAGAATGTATCTGACGAACGACTAGCATTGCTTGTGTAGTTGTGTTCACCTTGGCTCAAGCCTTCCACTACCAGGTCGCGGGCTGCCGGAATTTGGGCTCGCCGTCCACGGCGGCGTCGGTCGTCGCAGTCCGCGGTCCGCCGCCCGCCCGCCCGGTCGCCGGATTCGCCGAGTCGGGATGTCGAACGCAGCGGTGCAGGTTGCGCTTCGGCCGGGCGGAACGGCGGCCGCTCAGCAGCCGCGACGCCGCATGGCGATGACCGGGATGGGAGAACGGGAGGGCTGGAGGGCGGCGCCGCCGCCCGGGGATGCTTGGGGCGAATGGAGCGATCTTCGGCGCCAACCGGTCGGCGCCAACAGCGTGCGCCGACCACCTTTGGTGGGCGGCCCATGGCCCCACGGCCCGCACGGAGACGACGAAGGCCACCAGCCGGAGACGACGACGACGAAGGCGAGCCGCCCGGCGCCGCAGCGTTCTGGCGTTAGGGTTCGGCGGCCTTCCCTCCCTCTTCCTCCTCCCGGTGTAGGAATCCAGCCGGCCGACCTGGCGGCGGTGGTCGGCGGTTCGGGCCGACGGTGAGTGAGGCGGGCGGCGGCGCGCCGAGCGGCCGGGCAGCCGACTCATTCGGTTGGGTATGGGTAGGCGGCGGGGCGTCGAGGTCGGCCATGGCGGGTGTGCTCGGAGCTCGGAGGCGGCGGCGGCGGCGGTGGCGGCTAGGGTTAAAGTTCGCCGGCTGGGGAGAAGAAGAGAGGGGAGGGGAGAGGCGGATGCCGCCCGCGCCCTAGGTTCCGGCGGCTAGGGGCGGAGGCGGCAGGGGGGGGGGCGTGCTCGCGAGGAAGAGAGCTAAAGGAAGGAGGAAGAGGATAGTGCCGGGCGGGCCTTTAGGTGGGCCGACCTGCTTGGCGTCCCCCTGGTCGGCGTGGCCGACCAGGGCGGCGCCTAGCACGCCCCCGGCGAATGTGCGATGCGAGTTGGGGTTAGGGAGGAAAGGATGCGACCTTTTTTTCTTCTTTGCTGGGCTGTTGGTCGCTGCTTTCTATTGGGCTTTGTCACTTTGGGCCAGATTTGCAACAAGTGAACAGCCGACACCAGTATACGTATACATTGATTCACGTATGTATTTAAGTTTGTTTCCAAAATCTTGGGTATTACATGGAATACAGGGAATACCCCTAGCGACGCCAGTGAGGGCAATGCACTGTAGGGTGGGCACTGTGTGGCCGGCTGCAGGAGGCCGCCTTGCCGGGGGCGCTTCTGTGCATCACGCGGTGCGCGGAGCCGCGACGCCTAGGACGACGAGCGAGGGCAGCCCACGTAGGGCGCCACCACAGGGAGACGATGGCACTTGTTTTTTTTTTGCCGGCAAGGCGAGGCGAGCTGGAGGGATGCAGCGAGAACGACGGAAAAAGAAGGAAGATAGAAGAGAGGACGGCGACGTGGGTGAGCGATGGCCAAGCGAGGGAATCAGACAAAGGTGGCTGAGGTGTAACAATGGGAGGGGGAGAACGTGATGAGGAGCTGAGGTGGACCAATGGGAGAATTCGGGGATAGGAGACCGGGCTGGCTGCCCAGGGAGCATCATGCTATTGTTAGAGTATAAATAGTAGATAGATGAGGCCAACATTCAAGGCTTTGTCAATTTATTTTTCTTGACACGCTAGTCGACTGATGCCTTAATTAACTGCTCACTACATTCTTATTCTGTCCCATTTAGATGTATTGAAATTTTAGCAACGGATGATCCGAGGGACAACTTTACCATGTGTAGGGTAGTAGGCATCGCAGCACCTTCCACCCAAAGGCCCAATCGTCCTAAAAGACTAGTCCGATAGGGGAAGGGTGGCTCTCCCTTTTAAGGTGGCTTCCTCCTCCCAAGCTAAGTAAGGTGGGATTATTTAAAGGCTCACACGGTCGCCGCCCGACAACAACTAGGCCACTTGGCCTATTTTTTTATTGCGTCTTTGTCAACGGGTAATAGTGGAGGATGTCCTCATCAGAGTGCCCCTGCCATCACTTCAAAAACATCTGTGTGAGGAGGGAAAGTGCGACACCTGTCGTCAACTCATGCAGTTACCGTCCTCCTCCAGGGCATCGCGCCACACAGCCACATGCCATACCTAGCTCCTCCACCCAGCACACTAGAGGCGTGCGACCTAGAGGCATCTTCTGAAGAGGTCCATTTGACTTATTTGCCTTGTCGCTCAACCAGAAAATTGGACTGCTAGGTTCCTTCAACTCTTGAAACATCAGCTAAGAGGGAGCTATATTGGATTTTCGAGATAGTTTAGAGAGGTCAATTTGACTTTATAGAAACTTATAAAAAATGTATTTTCTTTCAAAAAAATACCCCAATAGTTTTCTCCAGAACAAATATATATTTAAAAATAATAACATCTGATCTAATATTAGAAAAAATCATAGATTTTTTTAATAATAATACAAGAAAATAAGAAGTTGTTTCATATTTTCCTAAAATCATGCTCTATGTGTTCTACAATAGCTCATACGACGTAAGTCGGTTCATCTCAAAGGTTTTGAAAAATTTTGTATTTACATGGTCATTATTTTGGATCTAACTACTTTATTCCATGTTTCCATTCACGTTCCTCTTATCACTGAATGTCTTGACAACGTTAGCCAAAGTTCAGTGTGCAACATGTGCAACATTAATTATTTTTGCCATGCCAAAATGCTTAGGAATCAAACTAAAGATTGAATGGAATTGTTTCTAACACTACTGGATACACCGAAATGTCCTTGTCAGTGAGAAACCAATAGAAAAATATGAAATACCCCAATGGGAAAAATGTGAAAACCAATTTCCATGTCAGTTCACTGATAAATACACAGACGAAACAAAAGCTGTTAAAATAGTAAATCATGATTTCTTTAGAAATAATTAAAATCAAGCAATTAGCAATTTACCAAAACTCAACAAACTCAGCAGTGGACGACGAATTGGAAAAGTCTTAGCCACTGTCGGTACCAGTGTGCAATTTATAGTAGAAGAGGCCAACACGTCCTTGTAAATTTATTTTCTTGCCATCAATAGTCGACTGCTGCCTGAATGACACGCTACATTTCTCTCTTGCCCCATGTTCCAATGTCTCCACATCCCTTAGGGTTTGTTTGCGTTTTGCGGCAGCACAATAGTACGTTACTACATCCGGCCGGCGGCGCCACTACCTCCAGGTGAACAGCCGGCATGGAGCTCCGGCCCCTCCCTGTATGTTAATCCTTTGTTTGTGATGTATGAATTGATTTGTGGATGAGATTTGTGATGTGTTGAATCTCTCCTTGTTTTTCTGTGATGTATGATATTGTTTCTTGGATGAACTGTGGGTGTAGCTAAGTTTCTTCCATGAATCCCTCCCCGTCTGTGATGTGTGAATTGATTCTTGTATGATTTGTGCAAAAGCATGCTCCAGCAAGCATGCTTGCTTTTTTTTTTTTTTTTTTTTTTCTTAGAAACCTATCAGTGTCAGGTGAAGTTCGGGCAGTGCTAGCAAAGAAGCATCACTGCCGACTTGCTTGTGGCAGTTCATGAAGGACAGAAAAAGGACTAGAGAGGGGGAGGGGGTGTGAATAAGAGCCTCGACAAATTCTTTCAAATTTAGCGCCCTTGTAGCTCTCATTACCCCTCAAAGCAAATCAACCAACTCATGGAAGGATCACGACCTTGATTGCAAGGTGGATGACCTAGGGGATGCCCTAGAGTCACAGCGGATCAACCGGAGACACCTCAATGAGACCACTCAAGCGAGTGCTAGAAAACAGCAAGCGAACCTGGGAGACCAGACAGTCCGGGCCTATAAGGGCGGACTGTCCGCAGGCACCGAACAGTGAAAGGTCCGCGACTTTGGCCGGACTCTCCGCAAGAGGAAAATCCGAACACGAACAAACGAGCAAGAACTCTGGACTATCGACTGACCACCGTCGGACTGTCCGCGCTCCCTGGCCGGACTGTCCACCGTTGAAAAACGAAACCACGAACCTTGCTGCACTCCTGCTAGTGCCTGTAGCCGAGTGAAGCCGGACTGTCCGGGCTGAGGTTCCGGACTGTCCGCGGTCCACGTGGCAAAGAGAGGAACGAAGCTGAGCTCGAACTGACCAGAGCCCGACGATCGGACTGTCCGGGCCTGGGGGCCAGACTGTCCGCGCCTGTCTGGCGACTCAAGAACAGAGCCGCCGCCGACGGCGATTTCTCCCAAAAATCGATCCAACCTCGATCAATATTGAATCTCAAGTCACGAAATTAGGTCTAGGTTAACTAGACATGTAGGTGACCAAATTCCCCAAAGAAATTCTTCATTTGACCGAGTAAATCGCTGGGAATTTCATATCATGTTTCAGAAGCAAGAAAAACGAACTCGAACGCAAATCTTGCCCGATCTACGAACTCATGAGGTTCCAAATGATTTCCTTCGGTGGAAACAATCCTCTCACGTCATAGCTCGAATTGGTGCAAGAAAAACGAGTTCAAACGACCCACACACGAAGAAATCGGATCAAGAAGGGGGAGGAGAAAAGAGTGACGAAAATCACAGCACAAGAACTCAAATCACAGCACAAGATAGACACGGTCCATCGATCCAAAAAGCCCAGAGGGCATGCACACACTAAGGGGTGTGCTTCCTACGAACAAAGGATCTCAAAATGCCTGGACCTCTCACAAAGCAGGGGAACTACTCAGAAGGAAACCCTAATAGAAAACTGCAAACTGGAGAGGCAACCTGAGATGGAGGGCTGCCATCTCTATTTATAGGTCCGAATGACCATCCTACCCCTACTGATACAATTGCCGAAACCACTTAGCCAGGGGCATAATGGTCGGACTTGGATATCTTTTGATCCGACGGCCACCACGCCTTCTCACAGGTAGCTTCGACCCGACGCGAACTCCCCGATGCCGCCACGTGCCGACCTTCCGTCCACGGAACATCCGCCCGGTGTTTTGAGGCCCAAACCCGCGAAACACGCCATCAATGGTTTTGAGGCCCAAACCACCAAAACCCGCACCCATGGTTTTGAGGCCCAAACCATGAAACCAGCCACCGATGGTTTTGAGGCCCAAACCACCAAACCTCCGACGCATGCCACCGGTCTTGATTTGCCTCGAGTCGCCAAGTCATCCGAGTCGCCCGCTCTACTTGCACGCCCGCCGTCTCGACCCGGCCGACATGGTCCTACCACGTCCTCTTGCATTCGTCGATGTCCCGGATGTCGCCCACCATGGCTAGCCACCCAGCGATCCGGTCCCTCGGTCCAAGCCTCAAGTCCGTCCTTCACCTCCGCGGTCCGTCGGCCCAGCACGTCCTCCTTGGCCCCTTCACCTCGCCGTCAGCTACCATCTCCGAGCTCCACATCTATACAACACGAACCAAGAGATACGTCTTCGACACACTCCACCGTGTGCGGTGAACATAGTTGAAGCATAAAGAATAAAGGAAAATAGAAGTAAAATGTTGATTTGTTGACAATCACTCAATCACACAACTAAACACATTTGACCAAAATCAACCATGTGTTCGCAATCTCCCCCTTGATGAGTGCATTGTCAACATTCAACACAAAGACAGAAGAAGGAAGAAGATAGCACATCCACGTGAACACAAACTAGGCACAAGCTGAAACAAAGTCACTGGATAGCAAACATGGAGCAACAACTTGGTTCCCAAAGACATGGGCAAAAGGCTCGACACAACCAAGCTAAACCAACCGCTAGCCCTCAAGAAGAGGTAGATGTTGGTATTTTTTAACGCACACAGATAAATCCGCAAGCGCACGAAAAGTACCGTTGTAGCTTTCACCCGGAGTATTCGTGGTATCGATTTCCACGGGGAGCGAGAAGTGAACTAGAAGGGATCAAGTACGTCCAAGAGATAAGATAGATAAATATTTTTGTAGGTAGACGGGGGTTCTCTAAGGTTTTCTCAAGATTACTAAATACCAAGGTTCAGGCTTACTAAATCCTACTTACTTGAGTATTTGTTCCTTTCCGATTCTCGAAAAAGCGGGAAACGGTAGTCGGGAGAAGGCAGCCAAAAGCTCTACACGAAAACACCAATACGTGCGTGGTGGACTACAAAGGCCTGGTCGGAGCTGTCACCCCGGGGCTACCACAACTATTCCGTAGCATTGGGCGCAATCTCGGGTAAACTCTAGCCCGGACACCATGTCTACGCTTAGCGAGTACGAAACTAGTTTCACGTAAAAACTAGAGCCTTCGATTCGAACGGAGATCCGATAAGTAAAATAAAGTAAGCACTGAATTTAGTTAAATAATAATCAAGAAATTACCATAAGATAACCCTGGATATTACTCACAAAGAAGTCGGCTCCGTAGAGGTACAAAAGTTGAGGCGAAACCGACAAACCCGGCTTCTCCTCCTCTCTTCTCCTCTCACTCTCTCCCTCTTTTCTAATCTACAACTAGGTGAAGAACACCTAGAGGGACACCACTACATGGGGAAGGAATTGGAATTGAAGTTCAAATGTGTTGTGTGTTGGAAGGGGGTGTAGCCTCTTATTTATAGTGGAGTGAAAGGTGTTCTTGGCGGGAGTTTTGGCGCCAAATTGCCGAAAAACACCACCATGCACCGCCTCTACTCCTCCGGAGTCGGGTTCGGAGACAAGGCGCGGCGGGATCGGGCCTGGGGCGCGGCGGCGGCCGCCGCTGGGGCGGCCGGCCCAGGTTTGGCCCACCTGGTGCCGAGCCTTCGCGTGTGGGCTGGTGGCCCACTCTAGGTCGCCCTTTCAGAGGTGTTTTGGTCCACTTTGCATTGATTTTGGCCTGGTCACGTTCCCCTTAGCAAAACGTATTCCCTGAGTTGCGTGTTACTCTTTATTTGGCGTACTCTCACCTGTTTCCGTGTTTGTTCCTGCAAAACAAATATTCTATGAATACAAGTGGAACTAGATTAATAGCAAAGGTTTGTGTGGCAAAAGTACGTTATTTGTCATGTTATATATGCATATTGACGGTCATAAAACATGCAATAAAAGAGCGTCAACAAGTTCCCCCACACTTGGCTCTTTGCTCGTCCTGAGTAAAGGTTAATGATAAAGTAAGTATAAACATAGCAATTCAAGTTATGAACTCGACATAAAGATCATCCCAAGACATGCCTCATTACCGTGGGATATGTGGAGTGTCTAACATATATTCTTGGGCGGTTGAGAGATGGAACGGCTCTAAAACAAAGTCATCCTATTTTCACATCTTAGTAACTTGGAGTTTTTTTTTTTTTTTTTTTTGAATAAAGCATAGTTCACATGTACTCCTCAAATGATACTCTCAGTCACTCAATGGTGTATGTTTCCTCACCAAGGCATTTTGAGCATTGCCTTCTTTTCTTCCTACTTCTAAAAGGCTTATGTGGAGCTCGGGTAGGAAAAAATTTTGTGGGCATACTTGTATTGCATATTTTGCTGGGTCAAACAATGGATCCATGGAGAAAAATGTCATACAATCAAATCAAGATGTGCAAGTGTGTGGATATATAGTGGCTATCTTAATTCTACTATGCTCCTTGAAATATCTCTCTCTCTCTCTCTCTCTCTCTCTTTATTAAGACTTTGGAGAAAGTAATTGTGAGAGCATGGGCTATCTTTTATTCTTTTTTTCTTCTTCTTCTTTTTATAGAGAGGCGGGCATCTAAGTACCCATTGTTTTAATATTGGACACTTGTCTTTTTTTTTTTTCTCTCTCTTATTTTTTTTTATCTTCAACTCTTTTTTTTTCATTTGATGATAGCCTCATGTCTCTTTTTCACAAACTTTTGAGAGGGAGATATGAACAAGTGTTTGGAGCATTTATTTTGAAAGAAACCTAACCAATATTTTTTTGTTCTCTCCCATTGTAGGAGTAGAATATTTTTGGATGGATCTAAGTGGAAGGCATGTTTTGCGCCTACTCCCAGTGCAGGAGTAGTGCATATTTTAGGTGGCGTGTACGTGATCTTGATTTAAGAGCATGATAAATTTCTCAACACGGGTCAACAAAATTTGACAAAGCTCAATACAAAAACAAGTAGCATATGTAGAAGGTTTTCAAATTGCACCATGATGTATTTGGCCTTGGTAGGAATTTATCACCATTGAGGAGTATGTGAAACTATGGTTTTTAGCATTTTGATAAAAGAAACTCTCCAAGTACTTGAATAGAAAAGGTTGGATTTCCATGCCAATGCCATATCTCACTTCACAACAACTTAGGCAATATGTTTTTCCTATATATATATTTTTCCCACAAGCACTAAGGATATGTAAGGAATAAAATTTATGCAGACCAAACTCAAAGAGCTATATTTATTTTTACTTTCAAATTTTAAATCTAAGTGTGGAATTTGGTTCTTTTTAAAGTTTGCAGGTTTAAACAAGTATAGAACCAGGAGCATGCATATGAATAGGTGGGAAGGAAGTGATCAAACCGAATTTTGTGTATTCTCCTCCACCAGCTCATGATGTGGTTTGGTGCTTTTGTTCTTCAATGGAGTGTTGCACTCCCCACACTTCTTTGGAGCTATATCTATTTTTATTCAAAGACAAGTGAAAATAATATGGACTCTTCTGGTGGAAAAACACCAGAGAGTCAAAGCTTTATGTTATTCTAAATTCTTTATATATTTTATTTTTATTTCTTAATATTCATATATTTGTTTTTAGACACGATTGAACATTAGATTGAATCATTAAATTGCAAGAATTCAATCGAGTCAATTTCATTTTATGGTTCAAGGAAAAACTTTTAAATGATGGCCATTTACCTTGAGTACATTACCTTCATCGTCTTGGAGCGTGATGGCACCATATGACGAAGGCTCGACATCGTGATTGGCCCTTCCGATTTACTCAAGTTTTTTCTTGGACAAAGAGTTTTACCTCTGACTTGAACATCTGGATCTTATCTCTAGGTGCAAGCTCTTTGTGTCACCTCTTCGTTCTGTAAATGTTAGTGATAGAGAATACCCGAAGGGTGGCACCATGTTTTATTTATTTCTTTATTTTGAAGTATGTTCATCCAACCTTTCAAGCAAGACCAAGGTAACGTTTGCAATGTAAACATAGTCTTGATTTATCTCCAACATTGATTACTTCTTATTGTTCATGAAAATAATTACTCTAAGTTCACTAACCAAGATTCAACACCATGTCAAATTTTGATTAAAGAAGGTTGTTTCAACCTAAGTGCCATGCTTAATTTGAAAAGGCCTATGAATGTACCATATGAATACACCCAAACCAGAGCATATGACATAAACATAAGAAGTATGATATTTTTTTTTCATGGAGATAAGTATGAGTAAATGAGTTGATGAACATTACCTTTGCATTACCACGAGTGTATTTTACCGGCCGGTATGTGGAGATGGAGTTTGAAGATGCTGCAATGGTTGATTTGTTGTATGTGATCCAACTCAGGTAATCATCAAGGTTTTGACCCACACACATTTATGGTGTGCATGGATCATAAGCTTTGATTATAGCAAAGGTTTAGATAAGGATAATCCTCCTTCTCTCTTTTTTTTTGTGATCAAGGTTCATTCAAAGATCATGAAAATGAACTTTGATTTACTTCCGTTATGAATTTATCTCAAAGACTTACCCTTTATGGATTTGTGAAATTCTTGCAAGGGTTAGTCTAGACATACAACCAAAGTCTATACCAATAGTTTTGGTTCAGCAATCAAACTTGACTCCATGTCTAATTTGATTAAGGTAGGCTTTTTAACCTAAGCACCATGCTTAATTTAAAAAGACCTATGGAAGTAAGATCATTCGAATTGACCTACACTCCCAAACTAAAACATACTAGTTAAGAGAAAGGTAGCATGAAGCTCATAAACATGAGATTGATTCAAACGGATGTGCGAACATTGAATGATGAATTAAAGAACCATTTTGTTTTTACATGCAAAGTAGTGCTACGGGGTGGATGATGAATGAATTTAAAGAAACATGCCATGGATTTGAGAAACAAATGAACTGCGCGATGTGCATGCAATCTAGGCTTTAGCTTTTGCTCGTAGCATTGACCATCAAGCGAAATCATCATACAGATTGGCGAAGCCAACATATGATGTCGAGATGGTACCGTTTAACATCCGACTACTACGAAGCTAGACTAGGAGCACCGAATAGACAGACAACAACAAAATTGTTATCTACCTAGACTAGGCATGGCGCCCGAATACAGCTCAAAGACTAGGAGCCACCCAATGAAAACACTAGATAAATGATAAATCAAGCAAATATGCAAGTGGTGAAAATAAATTTGGAAAATAAATATTTTTGGGTTGGTTCTTTTACCTTGATCAACTCACCTCTCACAATTTATGATTGAACTGTGAGTGATGCAATGTAGTCCTTTCATCACATACCATGGTCTTGCTCCCTTTTGACGGTGACCTCTCTCCATCTGCATAGAGTTAGTGTGCACACATATATATTCCTATCTATGCGATGGCAGGGTGATGATTTGATTATGCAAGAATGATTGGGCACCCTGGGCTCGTAATATTATTTTTTATATATATATTTTTAATCCTTTTTTTATCATAATAAATTATTTATGACTTTAGAATAATGAGCATGGCATAGGTGTGAAACAAGGTAGAGAAACCAAAGCAAAAATGAATGAAGCATGTCATGAGATGTTTTGAGTTGTTCACCCCCACACTTGAATTTTGCATGATACAAATTTTTGGTGCTCTCGTCGAATGTGCTTCATTGCTGAATGATGTTTGATTGGTTTTACCTTGTGCTTTCACTCTTCATTCTTTTTGTTCAAACCTGAAAGGTTAGTGACAAAAATACCCGAAGGAGCAAATGCATGAATATGTTCTTAAGCTCATTTTTGAAAGTCATATTATTAGAGAAATTATTTATGAAAGTAAAAAAAAATGATTCCCTTTTTTTAACAACATGTTTTTCTAGAGGAAATTATAAAACATCGGGTTATCTCGGAAGTGCTTTTGTTTAAAGATGAAAGCTCATCTTTGGGAAACCTTTTGAAATTGAAACCAAAATTGGTGATGTGGTTTCCCCTCCAACACCAACCTTTGTTGTTGATCTTATAGAACTCATGCCATATCACCATTAAATTTACAAATTTGTGACAGACAAAATCATCTACAACAACCCTTTCATTTTTTTTTGAATAGGAAGGACATAGGGGTTTGTAGATTTTAAGTGGTGGCTGAGTTACAGATTGACTCATGATTTTTTTTTTTTTTGTATGAGCATGGGATGGATGGGATAGTTAACAAATAACTTCCATGCTTACTAATGAAATTTCTCATTTCAGGGGGAGCACCTTTTTTTATGATAATGTGACTACTCCACAAAACATGGATATGTCATTTTTATTGTGGAGTTTGTTTCAAATTCTCCCCTGAGATCCGGAATGGATTTTGATGAGACAGTGAGCCTGGGCATAGAGGGTATAGAAATATTTTCTAAATGAATTGATCCACCCTCTATGTGTTGTGAGTGTTTTTTTTTATGTCTCATCAAGGAATTCGAGGTATATGATGACGTTGAATTTGGGAAGCTCTCAGGATTTCCCAAAATCATCATCAACAAAAAGGTCATCCTCAAATTCGAAGGGGCATGCAAAAGGACGGGATTCATCATCCCAAGAAGTGTGATAGCATGTTCCCTTAATAGGAGGGTCCTCAACAACCAAATTATGGGAAGGATTTGAAAGAATTTCAAATTTGGTTGTAGGTGCCTCCTCTCATTGTTCGGGGCTTGACTCTATTGTTTCTATGGGAAACTCGTCATGGATATGGGTGTGAGGGGTGTTTTCAAGGATTTTCTCTAAAATGGTTTTCCCCCTCACTAATGAATTTATGCACGAACGATCCCCCAAAGATTGATGAAGTTGGAGAGCAGCTTCTTTGCTAAGACCAAAATGGAAGTGATTAACTAGGGTGTGGTCAGGCAAAGAAAGGTTTGGGCCGGCATGTATAGGATTTGTGAACCTAGCCCAGGCTGCTCATAGAGTCTCCTTCAATTTTTTTTTTTGAATTTTAGATTTTTTTTTTCGAAGGGTTGCTCCCGAACCGTGGCTATGAAAGCAGGGCGAAGCTCATAGCCATTTATAAGTATGTGATGTGAATGGTGGTGGAGGCTCCAACGAATCGCCCTTTCGAGCCGAAGATTTAAAAATTGGAGTGGAATTCATGTGGTTGGGATGGTAATGGTGGTGAGGTGTATAAAATAAAAATAAAAAGGGATACACGGACGACTTGGTTCGATTCTAGAACAGCTACCGTTCCCCGGCAACGGTGCCAGAAAGCTTGTTGGTATTTTTTAACGCACACAGATAAATCCGCAAGCGCACGGAAAGTACCGTTGTAGCTTTCACCCGGAGTATTCAGGGTATCGATTTCCACGGGGAACGAGAAGTGAACTAGAAGGGATCAAGTACGTCCAAGAGATAAGATAGATAAATATTTTTGTAGGTAGAGAGGGGTTCTCTAAGGTTTTCTCAAGATTACTAAATACCAAGGTTCAGGCTTACTAAACCCTACTTACTTGAGCAATTTGTTCCTTTCCGATTCTAGAAAAGACGGGAAACGGTAATCGGGAGAAGGCAGCCAAAAGCTCTACGAAAACACCAATACATACGTGGTGGACTACAAAGGCCTGGTCGAAGCTGTCACCCCCGGGGCTACCACAACTATTCCGTAGCATTGGGCGCAATCTCAGGTAAACTCTAGCCCAGACACCATGTCTACGCTTAGCGAGTACGAAACTAGTTTCACGTAAAAACTAGAGCCTTCGATTCGAACGGAGATCCAAAGTAAGTAAAATAAAGTAAGCACTGAATTTAGTTAAATAATAATCAAGAAATTACCATAAGATAACCTGGATATTACTCACAAAGAAGTCGGCTCCATAGAGGTACAAAAGTTGAGGCGAAACCGACAAACCCGGCTTCTCCTCCTGTCTTCTCCTCTCACTCTCACCCTCTTTTCTAATCTACAACTAGGTGAAGAACACCTAGAGGGACACCACTACATGGGGAAGGAATTGGAATTGAAGCTCAAATGTGTTGTGTGTTGGAGGGGGTGTGGCCTCTTATTTATAGTGAAGTGAAAGGTGTTCTTGGCGGGGAGTTTTGGCGCCAAATTGCCGAAAAACACCACCATGCACCGCCTCTACTCCTCCCGGTCGGGTTCGGAGACAAGGAGCGGCGGGATCGGGCACAGGGCCGCGGCGGCCGTGCTGGGGCGGCCGGCCCAGGTTTGGCCCACCTGGTGCCGAGCCTTCGCGTGTGGGCTGGTGGCCCACTCTAGGTCGCCGTTGGTGTTTCTTAGCGGCGACAAAGTCCGCAGCGCACGGGAAATACCGTTATAGCACTTCACCCGGTGATAAACGGGGTATCGTATAAGTCGCAAGGACGGTTGCGTTGAGGGCTTCTGGACTGTGTCTACCCAAGGCAAGGTTAGGTTCTACGAGTAATGAGGTTTCCCTATGGGCTTAGATTTCCGATCAGTGATTTCCCGCGTTGTTATCTCCTTACTTCGGGCACCGGCCCTCGCCCAAACCGGGCAGAGTCCGGCAATTAGCTCTACGTCACACCCGAACGTGGAGGGATTACAAGGGACGGACAAGGCTGTCACAACCCTGCCGCCTACCCTCACGACCGTGGGATGCTTCGCAAAAGGTAGGTGAACTCTAGCCCAAACACCACGTTTGCACTATTGGTCACAGTTCTTGATGTTGGCCAAGGTTCCCCGGTCAAAGAGTCCCTTCACCAAGAACTAACGCTCTTACGAGACAATCTACCGATCCCGTAAGACTATAACAAGTAAGGACAATGTAATCGGAAAGACAATAAGCCGAGAGATGAACACAAGCTTGCTCACCAAAGTGTAAGAAGCCCGTAGAGGTACAAGCGTCGTGGTGCCGACAAGTCCGGCACTCCCGACCTCCTAGAAGCCGCGGATCACCGAAGCTATTCCGACAACTCCGAGTAGAAGGATCCAAGTTCCTTCTAGCTTTCCCTCTCTCACTCTCTAGAATTTACAAGGTAGGAAGAAGGCTAAGCTACTCCACTTGCTTCAATATGCTGAATTCTCCTTGGAATTGGTTGTTGTGAGAGGTGGAGGAGCCTTCCTTTTATAGCTTGAGTGGAGGGGTGTCTTTGAAAAAAATGGCCACCACCACCATTATGTCCAAACCGACCAGGAATAGGCGGTTTGCAGGTTCACTACACCTGGTCAAGCCTGCCACCGACGTTCTCTGGAGTGAATGAACCGCCACGTGCCGGCCCGGCCCCACCTGTCAGCATATGGGTGCGTGGTCGGCCCCAAACCGGCCCAGCCTTGACGTGTCGACTTGTTTCGTTGGGTTGGGCCTGGTTTGGACGTGGAGAGCCTGAGTTTGTGGCCTGGCCGAGGTAAGTTGGTTTGGACTTGCCATTTGTCACATTTGGGTTTTTTTCTATTTATTGTATTTTTATTCTTTTTCCTTGTATTTTGGCCCAAAGTGCACATGTCTTGCCTTGTACCCTGCAAGAACCAAATATACACCAAAACTATGGAATTTGTTAGTTTATAACCCCTATCTCTAGGTGGTTTTGGTGTATGTTGACGGTGTTTGATATGTAGATGGTTACCGTCAACAAACTCCCCCACACTTAGCCCTTTACTCGTCCTCGAGTGAAGGCGTAAGGACTAGAGTGGTTCAATCTCCAAGATGTAGACCTGCATACAAGTTATTCCGGGCCTCACCTGCTTTGTGAGCTTTTAATTTTTCTCACCCTTTATTACCTTTTATCGTAGTGGGGCTTTTTAGCTTTTCTCAAAGCCTTGGGCGGTTGCGGATAGAATGGTTATAACGAGGAAATGCTTTTCATTCATCCTTTTTGATTGACTTTCTCATCAGGGATTTATTTAGAATAAGATTATGTTTGGTTTTCGAGAAAGTATGGGCTTTATTGATATATATATTTTTTTTTTTTTTTGGAGAGGTGGGCTCTGCTCGCCCTAGACTTTTGTCTTTTATTTCCTCTCTTTCTCTTTTTTTGGAGATGTGGGCTCTTCTCGCCCTCGGACACGTGTCCATTTTTCATCTCTTTTCTATATCTCTTTTCTTTTTTTTTTTTTAGCATAGCCCATAGCATTTCTCTTTTTCTTTTCAAATTAGATTCCCGGATGTCAAGTACCTCTTTTTTTGGATGAACTTCATAGCAAATCCATTTGTACCATATCATACTTGGCAACAACTTTGGGCTGGATAGAGCTTATGCAACCCACATGAATCGGGTTTTTCAGGATAATAATTTCGATTGCTCAACAAAGAAAGGTTTCGACGAGGAATAAAATGTATGCATGTCATTTTTCAATTGGTAGACTAGAGATGGAGTTTTGCCAACTTAGGTTCAGGTTTAGCATCATGTTTAAACATGGGTGGTAGAAAGTATGCCTCAAGTCAAACTTTGAATTTATACATTGCGTACCTTGACTTGTGAGAGACGGTTGCCTCCCCCACACTTGTTTTTGTACCTATTTTCTTTTTGCACAAGACAAAAACAAGTGGAGACATACACAAAATTCCAAAAGACAAGCTTTATTGAATTCATAAATAAATTATAATACAAATGTAGACGCCGCACTTGAAGGAATTACAAAATAATTGGGAATGGGAATGCTGAAATTTAAAGTTTGCGTGCGTCTAATTTATTCGGGAAGTAGAAGCACCTATGCGGGCCTTTTGAGAGTGTGCCCGGCATTGGCGGCTTTAGCGACCCTAACAAGCTTGGTCTTAAAGCCGAGGCGGAAGGAGTCTAATTCCTTTCTAATTGCTGTGTTCTCATCTTCCGCCGCTTCTACTTCGGTGTTGAGCCTTTTCACTAGCGTACGCAAAGAATTGACTCTAGCGTTTAGCGTTGCTAGCTAAGGCTCCTTGGGTACCGTGCTACTACCGGTTGTGTGCAGCGAGGGTGTACCGTCGGATAGGCTTTTCTAAGACATTTGGTGCCTTCCTAGGGACAGCCCGGGGTACCCTTAAAGGTCCCTCACTACTGGACCGACTCTCAAAGACGTTCGGGGCCTTTCTAGGGGCTGCCCGAGGGATACGCAAGGGAGCGCTAGAAGATGTCGCCGGAGTAGGGGCCTTAGTGGGCCTCTTCATCAACCCCTTTCCACGCCCTCCCGTTGGTAGATCAACACCAACAACGGTGTACGGGAAGCTCGCATCGGAGGCGTGGAAGGATGACGTCTCCGTTGAGGAAGACCGACCGCCCGAAACTTCGGGTGTCTTCCTCTTGTTGCCGGCGGTGCCCATCGTAGGACGAGGGGGGCGCCCAAGGATGCTCTTGGGCGCCACGGACCTGCCCGTGGACACCACGCTGATCCCTCCACTTGAAGAGTTGCGTGAAGGAGGGAGCATGGCAAGTGGAGCAACGCTTGATGGTTCGGCTTCCTTGCTTGGGAAGGAGAGGTCTCCATCGTTGATGGAGCAAGCCGAACGGGCGGAGTTGTAGAGGATGATGGCATGGTTCTCCATTGCTTGCTGGTTTGTGAGGAGTGGCAAGGTGGATTGGGAATGGTGAGCTTGAAGAAGAGTGTGTGAGGAGAGGAGAGGGGAGGTGAGGTATTTATAGGACAAGGATCACCCTGCGCCTCGACACAATTAAATGGTCTGAATAAACGACATCAATGCTATTCATTTTCAGGTTTAAGGCGTGGGATCTAAATCGGGAGCCGGCCGTGACAACCCGGGGTGGGCGCACCCCTCGGGTGTCCCCCGGGTCGTGTTTTTCGGCCTCGTTCGTCATTGGATTTGAAAATTTGAAAACCGCCGTTTGCGCGCGGCGAGCACTAATCCCGCATTCCCAATCCCAGGTTTGATTTCTTTTTGGATTTATTCTTTGAAAATAGAAAATATGTGCACAAATAAAATAATTAAAGCAAGCAAAAATCAGCAAGAGCTTAGTGAGGGTAAAAAGGGTAAATAGCAAAGTAAACATAACCTCACAAGCTTTTTTTTTTTCGATTATTTAACTATTTTTAAAGCATAAATCTATCCTATCAAGCTCTTGGTTAAGATCAGGCAGGGGTTCAAAGAAAAGCTTGAGACGTTGTCCATTTACCTTTTGGATTGAACCGGCGTCATCTTGGATTGTAATTGCGCCATGTGGCGATGTGTTGATGACGGTGTACGGTCCTTTCCACTTGCTTCTCAGCTTTCCTTCGCCGAATAATTTCACCCGGGAGTTGAATAAGAGTACTTTATCGCCCGTGGTGAATTCTTTGATTTTTATGCGCTGATCATGCCATCTTTTTGTGCGCTCTTTGTAGAGCTTGGCACTGTGGTACGCCTTCTCTCGCCATTCTTCCAGCTCAGAGATTTGTCTCTGTCGATTTTTCCCGGCGAGTTTGACGTCCATGTTCCATTTTTTGATGGCCCAGTGAGCTCGATGTTCCAGCTCAACTGGTAAGTGGCAGGTTTTGCCATATACCAGCTGGTAGGGTGACATGCCGATGGGGGCTTTATATGCTGTCCGATATGCCCAGAGAGCATCCGGTAGCTTGTTTTTCCAGCCTTTCCCCATCTCATTGACCGTCTTCTGGAGTATGTTTTTGATCTGCTTATTTGAGGTTTCGGCTTGCCCGCTGGTTTGCGGATGGTACGGGGTAGCAATGTTGTGCTTGGCGCCAAGTTCCTTCCGGGAATGCCCCCGAATGATTTGTCCACGAAGTGTGATCCTCCGTCACTTATCACCATGCGTGGTGTTCGAAACGGGGAAGATCGCCGTGAAACATCTTGCGTGCATGCTTGGCGTCGGCGGCTCGCATGGCATGGCTTCTACCCATTTTGACACATAATCCACTGCCACCAGAATGTACTCGCAATCATGGGACTTAGGGAATGGCCCCATGTAATCAATGCCCCACACATCAAATATTTCTATTTGAAGGTTGTAGTGCAGGGGCATCGCATCACGAGCAGTGATATTTCCGGTTCTTTGGCAGCTTGAGCATCTTCTGATAAACTCTTTTGTGTCTTCATATATCATTGGCCAGTAGAATCCGCACTGCCAAATTTTGGCTTGTGTGCGGAATACTCCGGTATGGCCACCGTAGGATGATGCATGACATTTCTCGATGATTTGCATCCCCTCTTCCCTTGGTACACATCTTCTCGGCAAGCCGTCACCACATACTGCATGCAGTGCGGTTCATCCCAAAGGTGTCGTCGGCTTTCTACTTGCAATTTCCGCTTGTCCTCACCGGGTGGCACATATCCCGCAACCATAAAGTTGACAATATTTGCATACCATGGATTGGAGTCCGACACCTTTAGTAGCATGTCGTCGCGCATGTAGTCATTGATTGGAAGTTCCTGCATGTTAGTGACCTGCATACGCGACAAATGATCTGCAACGGTATTTTCTACTCCCTTTTTATCTTTTATTTCTAGATCGAATTCTTGGAGCAGAAGAATCCAGCGGATCAACCGAGGTTTCGCATCTTTCTTAGTGAGCAGATACTTGAGTGCAGCGTGATCGGTATAAACTATTATCTTTGCACCCACTAGGTAAGAGCGAAATTTCTCGATAGCAAAGACTACTGCAAGGAGCTCTTTTTCTGTGGTGGCGTAGTTAAGCTGGGCTCCTGTTAGAGTCTTGCTGGCATATGCGATTGCATGCTGCTTTTTGTCTTTGGTTTGGCCTAAGACCGCACCAACGGCATAGTCGCTAGCATCGCACATGATTTCAAACGGCAACGACCAATCCGGGGGTTGGATGATCGGAGCCGAGATGAGTGCTTTCTTGAGGATTTCGAAAGCGTGCATGCACTCATCTATGAAGTCAAAGGGTGCATCTTTAGCTAGCAGGTTCGTGAGGGGCCTAGAGATTTGTGAAAAATCTTTTATAAACCTCCTATAGAAACCTGCATGGCCTAGGAAACTGCGAATCCCTTTGACATTCACCGGGGGAGGTAGCTTTTCGATAACGTCTATCTTAGCTTTGTCTACCTCAATTCCCCTCTCGGACACTAGGTGCCCAAGAACGATGCCTTCCCGGACCATGAAATGGCACTTTTCCCAGTTTAGTACCAGGTCCTTTTCTTGGCATCGTTGTAAGACCTTGTCTAAATTCTTGCATGAGCTTTCAAAAAGTCTTACCATAGGCGAGAAATCATCCATGAAGACTTCCATGATTTCTTCGATCATGTGCGAGAATATAGACATCATACACCGCTGAAAGGAAGCAGGTGCATTACACAGCCCAAATGACATTCTACGGTAAGCATAGGTTCCGTATGGGCATGTGAAGGTGGTCTTGCTTTGGTCATCAGGGTGGATCGGGATCTGGTGGTACCCAGAATACCCGTCAAGGAAGCAAAAGAAAGAATGTTTCGCTAACCGTTCCAGCATCTCATCGATGAATGGAAGCGGGAAGTGATCTTTCTTAGTCGCCTTGTTAAGTTTTCTATAATCGATACACATTCTCCACCCCGTGACTTGTCTTTGTGGAATGAGCTCGTTCTTAGAGTCCTCAACGACCGTCATTCCTCCCTTTTTAGGGACCACTTGGATTTGGGCTAACCCAATCGCTATGTGGTGCGGGATAGATTATCCTGCGTGAAGAAGTTTGAGAACTTCCTTCTTCACGACTTCACGCATCGCATTATTGAGCCTTCTACGTGGTTCGCGTGATGGGGCTTTGGAAGGGTCAATAGGTATACGATGTGTGCAAAGTGTTGGGCTTACCCCTTTTTAGGTCTTGTAAGGAATACCCGAAGACCGATCTATGTTTCTCTAAAACGGCTATGAGTTGGGTCGTCTCGGTCACTAAGTTTATCACTAATGATAACTTAGGAGCTTGTGTGTCACCGTTTAGGAATACATAGCATAGGCTTGGGGCGGGGTTTAAGCTCAACTGGAGGTCGAGTCAACTCTTCCTCTTGAGGAAGTTCTATGGTTTCCCCTGAGTCGTCCTCTTCTTCTATGAAGAATTGGGCGTCACGTTCTAGGTCTGTTTCTAGGTTTTCATAGAGCACGACTCCTTTGACCTCCTCGGCGTGTCATGCCGATGGAGGGAGTCCGTTACCGAAGTTTTTGGCTCGAGTAAGCGGTATGGACAATGATTTGCCTCCTAGCTTGACATCTAAATCCCCGGTTTGTGGTAGATCAAGAATCTTTTCCAAGGGATGCCCGATTAGGATGTCAAAATCTTGGATATCAAAAATATGAAAATCCGAGAGATAATTTGACATTCCTATGGAGAAGAATCGTGGTCGTGTATAACCTCACGGCATTTTTACGATGGTTCGAGGTGCTATGCGCAATGTCCGTCTTTGTGTGGGTTCTAGGTGCATCCTTGTCACATCATTTGTGCAAAGGATTTGGACATGATGTTTATGCCCTGGCTGGGTTATACATGACCTCCACTACGTCCCCTTGATATTTGCAACAGATAGGCGTAGAGGGATGGTTCAATCGAATTTCTTTGAAAGAGGGCCCTTCCTCCTGTAGCCATTCCGTACTCATGATAGTGGTTAGCTCCTTAATAGACTCACGGAGAAAGAGTTCGTCGGGGGTGGTTCAGAGCCAACTGGGGACAGGTGGTTTCTTCCATAGTTCGTAATTCGAGGTGTTACCGAATTGTTGAAGAGGGTCTTCCTCAAAAAATGGGAGATCCGTCCATGCGGTCTCCTTAGGTTACGGTTCAAGGCGAGGGTCTCTCTAAAGATGTTTCAGGTTCGGCAAGAGTCGAAGAGACTTCCTCCGGTTTTACGCTTGGGTTCTACTCGGATGGGTTCTAGCGGAGGAGTATTCTCAAGAATACGATTTAGGAGAGCTTCTCCTTCATTTGTGGTTTTTATGTGCGAACGACCCTCGGCGGCTAAATCAAAGCGGCGGTGCATTTGCTCTATCCAAACCTAGCCAAAAGTGTTGTAACAACACATGGTTCGGGATGGACGGATCTGGGCCGGATCTGGTAAGAATGGTAAAAACGGTCCCCGGGCCGCACCTATGGTTTCACCCTCTTTTTGTCGGAAGTTGAGGATCTCTTGTCGCGGGGCCGCGATTACGGATAAGGGATAGAACACTACACGTAACCTGGTTCGCGAGTTCTTCCCATTCTCCATTTACCAACCCTACGTTATGGGCGTACCATTGAGTCGCCCTCGGTGAGAGAGAGAACGGAAACAACTTCCACCTCAACGTGTCATGTGTCATGCCTGCAATAGTCGGCGAGCCCCACGAGCTGCTCAAACTCCGTAAGTGATGGTAGGGGTTTTCGTATTCGAGCTTTGAAAAGGCTCGGGCCCGAACCATGGCTATAAAACCGGGCGAGCTCGTAATCGAAAAGTCGTGATTGGCTTAGCGGTTGGAGTGGTTCTCTGAGCTCGCCCTTAGGAGCGGATAGGATTTGAATGGTGGGTTGCTCCATGGGTAGGAACTGTTTTTGGTTTTTAGGTTTATAGGAGATATTCTAGACACACGGGTCGACTAGGTCCGAAATACAACTACGACAACCGTCCCCGGCAACGGCGCCAGAAATGCTTGTTGGTGTTTCTTAGCGAAAGCAGCAAAGTCCGCAAGCGCGCGGGAAATACCGTTGTAGCACTTCACCCGGTGATAAACGAGGGGTATCGTATAAGTCGCAAGGACCATTTGCGTTGAGGGCTTCCTGGACTGTCTCTACCCAAGGCAAGGTTAGGTTCTACGAGTAATGAGGTTTCCCTATGGGCTTAGATTTCCGATCGGTGATTTCCAGCGTTGTTATCTCCTTGCCGGGCACCGGCCCTCGCCCAAACCGGGCGAGTCCGGCAATTAGCTCGTCACACCGAACGTGGAGGGATTACAAGGGGACGGACAAGCTGTCACAACCACGCCGCCTACCCTCACGACCGTGGGATGCTTCGCAAAAGGTAGGTGAACTCTAGCCCAAACACCACGTTTGCACTATTGGTCACGGTTCTTGATGTTGGCCAAGGTTCCCCGGTCAAAGAGTCCCTTCACCAAGAACTAACGCTCTTACGAGACAATCTACCGATCCCGTAAGACTATAACAAGTAAGGACAATGTAATCGGAAAGACAATAAGCCGAGAGATGAACACAAGCTTGCTCACCAAAGTGTAAGAAGCCCGTAGAGGTACAAGCGTTGTGGTGCCGACAAGTCCCAAGCACTCCCGACCTCCTAGAAGCCGCGGATCACTTAGAAGCTATTCCGACAACTCCAGTAGAAGGATCCAAGTTCCTTCTAGCTTTCCCTCTCTCACTCTCTAGAATTTACAAGGTAGGAAGAAGGCTAAGCTACTCCACTTGCTTCAATATGCTGAATTCTCCTTGGAATTGGTTGTTGTGAGAGGTGGAGGAGCCTTCCTTTTATAGCTTGAGTGGAGGGGTGTCTTTGAAAAATGGCCACCACCACCATTATGTCCAAACCGGCCGGGGGGAATAGGCGGTTTGCGGGTTCATTGCACTGGTCAAGCACGCCCCGACGTTCTCTGGAGTGAATGAACCGCCACGTCTTGGGCCCGGCCCCCCCTGTCAAGATATGGGTGCGGGCGCACCCTGGTCGACCCAAACCGGCCCGGCCTTGACGTGTCGACTTGTTTCGTTGGGTTGGGCCTGGTTTGGACGTGGAAAGCTTTGAGTTTGTGGCTTTGGCCGAGGTAAGTTGGTTTGGACTTGCCATTTGTCACATTTGGGTTTTTTTTCTATTTATTGTATTTTTATTCTTTTTCCTTGTATTTTGGCCCAAAGTGCACATGTCTTGTCTTGTACCTGCAAGAACCAAATATACACCAAAACTATGGAATTTGTTAGTTTATAACCCCTATCTCTAGGTGGTTTTGGTGTATGTTGACGGTGTTTGATATGTAGATGGTTACCGTCAGCGATCGCCATTCGGAGGTGTTTTGGTCCACTTTGCATTGATTTTGGCCTGGTCACGTTCCCTTGGCAAAGCGTATTCCCCGAGTTGTGTGTTACTCTTTATTTGGCGTACTCTCACCTGTTTCTGTGTTTGTTCCTAGAAAACAAATATTCTACGAATACAAGTGGAACTAGATTAATAGCAAAGGTTTGTGTGGCAAAAGTACGTTATTTGTCATGTTATATATGCATATTGACGGTCATAAAACATGCAATAAAAAGAGCGCCAACAAGTAGAATAGGTTCAACACCACTAGCATAGCTCTAAACCAAACACTTTCACTCACAAATAGCTAGACCCTCAAGACAGAGGCACAGGCTCAACACATCTAGCTCAACATGCTACTCCCCCCTGGAAAAATGCAATCATTGTCTTTGTATCTTTCTCCCCCTTGTTGGCAAATGCACTTATCGATGCTATGAAACGCATGAAAATGCAATGAAAGAGCTTTAGGTTTATAGCAACCAAAATGAGAAGGTGCTCTAGATAGTGTCAAGGCAACAAAGTCAAGTGCTTAACACGGTGCTCAAACTGATCAAGAGATATGAAATATGGCCTGAAAGCACTTTGATCTAGTTTTAAGCATTTCAGAAAAGGTGTCCACCACAAAGAAAAGCACATAGCATAAATAAGCTAGAAATCAACCAAGTGCTACGCATGTATATCAAGTGAACTACCCCAAGCAAAGTTTACACATCATGCAATAGACATATCCAATACTTGTCAAATTTTAAAGTTATCAGAGTTGCAGCGGTTACAAGCATTGGCAAAGCATTTGTGCGAGTGGTTATCCACAACCGTCAACCTTACTAATCAACCATGTCAAGCCTATGCGTGTGAGCAATCGAGAAGCTTAAGACAATGGTCTGGGTCAACCACTACCAAGTTCAGGTTCGACTCAAGTGCAATGAGCAGCGGTCCCAAGACTTGGATGTGGGATAGTATGGACCCACTCAAGTGCTTGTATGTTCAAGCACTTATGTGGGATAGTATGGACCCACTCAAGTGCTTGTATGAGACATAGTAAAAGCACTTTGCTCAGATTTCAGAATTTAGCAAGTAAAAGCATTTGGTCATCCAAGCAAGTGCATAACTCATTGAATGAGACATAGTCACCTAGCATACATGATAAGCACAAGGGATCTCAACAACTTAGACATGCTAGGAACCATCTCAATGGTGAACATTTTGCAAATTTCATCGTTATAAAGCAAGTTCACATGAAAAATGGCTTTGCTCATAACATATATCAATTAAGCAGAAAGAGCACAAGCTGTAAGCACTATCATCTAAAGGTCACACTAAACAGAGCATAATCTCATTGTGATCAATATAAACAGGAAGCTCAAAATGCAATAGTGTACATGAAGGATACAATATGATACAAGATGATGCGCAAAGCAAAAACAAAACTAGAGCTATAACTGTACATCTACTACAAAACTACCCCTCAAAAAGGATAGCAAACTCCCAACTCCCCATGGAGATGAGCAAAACAGACTTGGTCTAAGGGTTTTGTGAAAAAGTCCGCAAGCTGATGCTCGTGTAAATATGCTGAACATCAATGTCTCCTTTCACATGGTGATCTCTCAAGAAGTGATACCTAACCTCCATGTGCTTGGTCTTGGAGTGAAGAACTGGGTTCTTGGCAACACTCATAGCTCCCATGCTATCACACATCAAAGGCACATGGGAAAACTCAACCCAAAGTCTCTTAAAGTGGCGACCATCCACAACAGCTGGGAGCAACAAGCGGCAGCAGCGACATACTCCACCTCAACAGTCGACTGAGCGACACCAGACTGTCTACGAGAAGACCAAGACACTAGCGAGGTACCAAGAAACTGACATGTACCAGAAGTAGACTTCCTACGCAAACGACAACCAGCGTAGTCGGCATCTGAATAACCAATCAGAGAGAGAGAGTAGAAGAAGCCGAGGACCAAAGGCCAAACTCAAGAGTGAACTGCAAGTACCTGAAAATCCTCTTCACCGCCTAAAGGTGTGCACGGCGAAGACTGAAAGTGCGTGTAGAGGCAAACGGCGAACTAGATGTTGGGGTGTGTCGCCGTCAGGTACAGCAGCGAGCCAATCATGCTTCTGAACTCCCTTTGATCAACCGCTTCTCCATCTTGGTCCTCATCCAGGGCCGTCGTCGTGGAGATGGGCATTGAAAGAGGCTTGGCCTCACCCATGCCAAACTTGCGAATGATGTCCTTCGTGTACTTGCCCTGGTGTACAAAGGTCCCGTCCTTGGTTTGCTTGATTTGGAGTCCAAGGAAGTAGGTCAACTCACCCATCATGCTCATTTTGAATTCCCTGCTCATAGTTTCTGTAAAACTAGACACCAAAGCATGTGACGAGCCCCAAAGATAATATCATCCATGTAAATCTGGACAAGGAGAGTGTCATTGCCTTTCCTAAGTAGAAACAAGGTCTTATCTACTATCTCCATGACTATTGGCGGTCGTTATCGACCATTTTTTACCGCCAATTTATATCCAAATCCGGGGAAACAAGCATACTTATAACACATATGCATATGCTATGACCTAGTTCCACTTGTTTCTCAAGAAAACATATTTTGCAAGAAAAACATCAGAATCAAGTGGAAATGCATGAAGTAAAAAAAAGCGCAAAGCAGAACACACATTCTAGAAATGCACACAAGTGGACCAAAGCACCCTTGGATCAACGATCGGGACCAGCCCACAAGCCCACCTCGTGAAAGGTGGTTGCGAGCGAGCCGGCCCGGGTTCGGCCGGACCCGGACCGGACCTGAGAACCGCCCCTCGCACCGCCCTTTCTCTTGCGGTTGCATGCCGCCATGCATAGGCGGTGCCGGGGGGGGGGGTGCTTCCTTATTTACCTTCACAAAACCGATCATCTTAGCTATAAATAGATGGGGAGAGCTCCATTCTAAACACACACCACACAATAGCCTCTCTTCCTCCACTTGTATCTTTTACCTTTTATTGGTTAGTATTAGGAGCTTGTCAAGGCTTGATGTAGAAGATCAAGAACATCTTGAAGGTATTTGGTAGATCAATACAATGTTCTTCATGTCAATCAATGTCATGTTTGTCATCTTGTTCTTGTTCTTTACTTATCATTATGGTTGTGCTATAGAATTAGAGTATAGTTTTCATGACATAATCATTGCATATGAACTAGACTATAGTTTCTATGTTATGATTCTGTCATATAGAACTTGTGCTTAATCATTCATACAATATATAACATGGAGTTTAGATGGTGGTCTGTCGTACCTTCGGGTTTGCCCATGTTCTAGCTCGGTGATCCGTAGGGTCAGAGTCCTAGGAGGATGTGGGTAGTTCCTTAGTACACGGGCATGGAGCCCGGGTGCACGGGAGCCTTCTTGGATATGTCGGTGCCCTACGGTAGTGAGGTAGGCGGTAGGTGGTGACAGCTCTATCTGTCCCTTGTACTCCTCCACGTCCAGGTATTGAGTAGGAGTTTTAAAGTGTCTATCTTTGTGAGACCAACTGGGGCATCTCCCCTATCCATCTTGCTCTATCCGTATATCTTGTATGATCATTAACTTGTTCTTTGCACAACTATATAGGATATGCCAACTCCAGCTTAGGATATTCTTTTATTCTTTATTCTTCCTCTTACCTTTATCTATGAGATTGCTCGAGTGTGTGTGTCAAGTTATCCTTTACTTATCATGTTTCATTCTTGTTATGAACTTTGGTCTATTATACAATCATGTTATCTTGTCCTTGTTCATGTTAGAGACTTTTACACCATGCCTTCCTTTGGGAAAATATAAATGAATGATACCTGAATACTTCTGGCTGAAATGCTACAATGGTATTTCCGTGCGCTTGCGGACTTGTTCTGTAATCGTTGTAGAATACCACCTGGCATTTCTTGGTGACATTGCTAGGATATATCTATCCTGGTGATGATGTTAAGAAATGCCAACAATGACAAACCCCTTAGCTAAGAGAAAGGTCTTCAACCGCTCATACCACGCTCTCGGGGCTTGTTTCAACCCATACAAGGCTTTGTACAACTTGTATACATAGTCTGGGTGCTTGGAACTCTCAAACCCGGGAGGCTGCCTCACATACACTTCCTCCTCAATGTACCCATTTAGGAAGGCACTCTTGACATCCATTTGAAACAGCTTGAAACCCTTCGAAGCTGCAAATGCAAGCAAGATCCTAATGGCTTCTATGTAGGCTACAAGAGCAAAGGTCTCTTCATAATCTATCCCCTCCTTCTGGTAGAAACCCTGGGCAACTAATCTAGCTTTGTTTCTCACCACAACCCCATCTTCACTCTATTTGTTCTTGAAGACCCATTTGGTTCCTATGGGGTAGCACTCAGAGGGGGTGGAACTAAAACCCAGACCTGGTTTCTCTCAAAATTTTGTAACTCCTCATGCATGGCATTTACCCAATCCGAATCTAATAAAGCCGTGTCAACATCCTTGGGCTTAATGGTGGAAACAAAAGCAGAATGAGCAAAGTGACACATAGCATAGGATTTGGAACGAAGTTACCCTCTGATTAAGTCCTCCAATCATCATCTCCTAGGGGTGGCGGTCTTTGGATGTCTTTGGGCGCCCGGCGCGAAGATGTCGCCTCCCCCTCGACTGCAGTGGGGACCTCCTCAGGTACAATCGGATCGGCCTGAGGGAGCTGCTCCACCGGACCCCAGGAAGTAGAGGTAGTCGTGTCGAGTCTGTGAGGAGTCGTCGTCATCACAAGGTCGACTGGGGCAGATGGTGGAGTCGTCTCGGGATCACCCCAGCCAACGTCTTCCTGCTCCTCCTCCACAAAGATACTTTGTCCCATCTCCTCCTTTCCTGCACACTCAAAAGCAGAAGAAGCACAAGGCGCAGTCTCATCGAAGGTAACCTCACATGTCTCTACAACGTGGTTAGTCTCAAGATTAAGAACTCTATAGGCATGTGAATGTAAGGCATATCCAAGAAAGATGCCATCAGCTGATCAAGACTCAAACTTATCAAGATTACCTTGCTTGAGAATGAAACATCTACACCCAAACACATGGAAGTGGCTCACCTTGGGCAACCTTCCAAACTGCAGCTCGTATGAGGTCTTCTTAGTGAAAGCTCGAAGAAAGACGCGGTTGGAGACCTGGCACGCCGTGTTGATTGCCTCTACCCAGTACCTCCTCAGAGTCTTGTGTTCATCAAGCATGGTCCTTGCCATCTCCACAAGAGTCCGGTTCTTCCTCTCAACAATCCCGTTCTGCTGGGGCACATAGGGACTAGAAAACTAGTGCTCGAGCCCAAGGTTAGCACAAAAGGTTTCGAACTGAGTGTTTTTGAACTCTATGCCATTGTCACTGCGTATAGCTCGAATGGCGTTATCTGGCAACTCAGTCCGTAACCTCATAATCAAATCTCGTGCATGACCAAAAGCTTCATCCTTACCTTCCATGAAGAAGACCCATGAATATCTCAAAAAGTCGTCCACGATCACTAAACAGTACCACTTCCCACCAACAGACCGGACCCGAGATGGACCAACAGTGTCCATATGTAAAATCTCCGAGATGGACCCGAGTGGTCATGATCTGGTTAACTGGGGGATGGGAAGTGGCTACCATTTTCCCATGGTGACAAGGATGGCAAACTAAGTCTTTCTCGAACTTAAGCTTAGGCAATCCTCAGATGAGGTCCATTGAGCTCAACCTTGCAAGAAGATCGAAGCTCAAATGTCCCAACCTCCTATGCCACTTCCACAAGTCCGAAGAAGACCCAGCCACCAAGCAATGAGAGGTACCAAAAGCCCTTGAAAAGTCAGCTCAAAAAACTTGACCGAAAGGCACAATCCAGCATACAAGATCACCATGTGAATCCAAGACTCTGGAACAACCAATCTTGAAACATACCTCAAAGCCATCTGTTAGAAGCTGAGAAACAGATAGCAAGTTGAAGTAGAGGTTGGAAACAAGTGCCACGTCCTTGAGGATAAAGTGCTCGTTGAGTCTAATCGACCCCCGAGACAAGATCTTCCCTCTACTGTTATCCCCAAATGTGATGTACTCTTTAGTCTTCATGGGGCTGAGGCTGGAGAACCAATTGGAGTTGCCGGTCAAGTGTCGAGAGCAACCCGAATCGATGAGCCACATGTTCTCCAACCTCCCATCCTGCATCAACAATAGTACATGGGATGAGCAAATGGCACAACACTGGGGTTAGTGTACTTAGAAGAATACCAGTGTTGACCATTTTGCCCAAGATAGGCGTTAGGCAAAACAAACATCCCATGACCCTTCTTCCCAAAGTGCTCACCACACATAGCAAAGCGTGGTGCACTCCTCCTGTCAAACTCAAAGCTCCCAAAGCGAGGATCAACTTCCACTCGCATCGTGGAGCATGACCACCATGGGGTCTCACAAACTGCGGCCTAACTCTCTAAGGCATCCTACCTCTTGGCCCAAGTGGCGCCTCTCGAACCGACTGCACACCCCTCTCATACAAACCAAGCGGTGGGTGATACAAGTCACGATTCTCAAACTCAACTTAACGCCTAGCATCCCTCTTCCTCCTAAAACAAAATTCAAACAAGTGACCATCTCTCTGGCAATACTCACAGTGATACCTCACCTCTCTCTTAGGTGGTTGCTGGTTCACTCTCTTAGGTGGATGGTTCACTTTTGATGTGGTCTTGGCTCTAGGAAGGGTTTCCTCAGGGATTTTGGGCAAGGTGTCAAGTGGGTTCTTGAGGTGGTTTGGTTTGGGAAGCCACACTTCCTTGGGAGGTAGAGTTTTTGGGGTCTCTTGGACAATGCCATTTTACACAATGGGTTTAGTAGGCTCAGGTGGGGTGATCTTGGTTAAGTTGGGAGTGTTTGTGGGTTTCTCACCTCGAGCTCAAACTACTACCTTAACCAACCTTGTCATAGATAACTTCACCCTTCCCACCTATTGCAAAGCCTAATCCCTTTGTGTCAGTTCCCCTCTTGAACTGACTCATCATCATACCAAGCTGTGGCTCTCCACTAGACACCCAACTCAGGACAGAGTGAAGGTATTTGTTCTCCTCTTCAACTCTCCCCTTGTCATGCCTACAAGACATCACCTCAAGCTCCAAAGCTTCACACTTAGCACACTCCAACATGGTGCTACCTGAGCTGGCCTTCTCTAGCATAGAGATTTTAGCATCCTTCTCTACCAGCTCAGATTGCAAGCCCGAGCAGGACTTGCAAGCACCCAACAACATAGGCCTAGCCTTCAGCTCAGTGTGCTCATCTAGCAATGCAGAATATTTGGATTGCAAAGACATAATGCTAGACATATGCACGGCACAAGCATCACACTCCGTCTCATCAGACAACTCCATAGGCTTCCTAACCAACTCTAACTCCGCCAAAGCCATCTCCTACTTCTCCTTAAACTCCTTTCTCTCCTTAGCTGCTCGCTTGAGTAGCTTCTCTTGACACACAAGCGCATCACCCAAAGAGTCAACCTTAGCAGTAAGGGATTCGATTGTGGATGATACCTCAGGAGTAGAGTCGCTGTCGTGTGGCTCGGAGTTGTTGGTCGCCGCTCCTTCAAGGGCCATGGTGTAGAAGCCCCCTATGCTCGAGTCGGTGAGGAAGCAAAGTCCGTTCAGCTTCTCCTCGATCTTGCACTCGGGCTCCTCATCGCTGGAGGAAGCTTGCCCATCGTCAGAGATGTCGTCAAGGTCGCTGAGGGAGGCAAAGAAGGCGTGCTTGTTCTCCTTGGCACACTTGAGGTACTTCTTCTTGATTGCCTCCATGTCGAAGCCCTTCTTGGACTTGTACTTGCCGATGGTATACTCACGCTTGTCCTTGCACTTGTCGGAGTCATGCTTGTCGAAGGAGTAGTACTTCTCGCTGGAGTACTTGTCCTTGTTCTTCTTGGGGCATGCGGCAATGAAGTGGTCCGGATCGCCGCAATCAAAGCATCCTTCCTTTGGACCACCGCCACGCCGACGGTTCAAGCAGTTGTTGCGGAACTGCGAGAATCGGCTGATGACGAGAGCCAACTTGTCGTCCCCAAGGCACTCCAACTGCTCCTCTGTCACAGTCACCAAAGAAGGCAAGGCAAACGAGATCTGTGATGGGTTAAAAGAAGAACTGGAACTTCCCTTACCTCCCTTACCTGAGATGAGCTCGGATGGGTTCTTGAGCTTCGCCTGGATCTGGGACTCGATCTCGGAGGACTTGAGCTTGCTGTAAAGCTCGTCGGGTGTGAGGGTGTCGTAGTTGGCGGACTCCATGATCGTGGACACCTTTACATCCCACACCTTCGGATCCAAGGTGTACAAGAGCCACATCGCCTTCTCATGGTCATCAAGCCCTCTCAAGGCTTGTTCGCTGCGACTTGTTGCGAGATCGTCCCGAGACCTAGCAAAGAGAGAATCGATGGACTTGCCATTAAATTGAATTAGGTTGTTGTACTCTCTCTTGTAGGTCTCATATAGGCGGGCCTTGACTTGTGGGGTTCCCTCATTGTAGCTCTCAAGTGTCCTCCACACCTCACGAGCGGTCTCACAAGTGGCTACTATCTCAAACTCTGTGTCCTTGAGGCTAGAGAACAACACACTCCTCGATCGGTTATTGGCATTGTGTTGGTTGATTTGTTCCTCACCCACTCGAGCGGCTAGCACTTGGTAGTTCTCATCCTCAACAATCTCCCACACTCTCCAATCCATCCCCATAAGATGTGCTTGCATCTTAATCCAATAGGGATAGTTGGTGCCATCGAACTCTGGAGGTTTGCCAAAGTGACCGAAACCACGATCCATGTCACCGTCTTACGGATCACAGACCGATTAGGGTGGAAGTGATCCTAACTGGCTTTGATACCAATTGAAGGACCGAAAAGGCAACTAGAGGGGGGTGAATAGGAGCCTCGACAAATTCTTTCGAATTAACGACCTTGTAGCTCTCATGACCCCTCAAAGCAAATCAACCAACTCACAGAAGGATCACGACCTTGATTGCAAGGTGGATGACCTCGGAGATGCCCTAGAGTCATAGCGGATCAACCGGAGACATCAACAAGACCACTCAGCGAGTGTCACGAACCTAGGAGACCGGATCCGGGCCTATAAGGGCGGATCGACAGCACCTCAGTGAAAGATGTCCGCGACTTTGGCCGGTTGTCCGCAAGAGGAAAATCCGAACACGAACAAATGACCTGGACTATTGACTCACCACCCTCGGAATGTCCACGCTCCCAGCCGGACTGTCCGCCGTTGAAAAATGAAAACCACGAACCTTCTTTGCACTCCTCGCTGGTGGTAGAGTGAAGCGGACTGTCCGGGCTGAACTGTCCGTGGTCCACGTGGCAAAGTGAGGAACTGAGCCAACTCGAGACAATAGTCTTGATCCGGGCCTGGGGGCGGATCGTCGACTGGCGACTCAAGAACAGAGCCGCCGCCGATGGTGATTTCTCCCAAAAAATCGATCCAATCTCGATCAATTCTGAATCTCAAGTCACAAAATTAGGTCTAGGTTAATCGGACAAAATCGGATCAAGAACAAACCCCTCGTATTTGCGCCGGATCACGCACCGGTCATTAGTGTTGGATAATGGTATGGATATAATAGAAATCGAGCTTTAATAATATAGGATTAGAAAGTCTTCACAAGTGGCGAATATTTTATCGAGTTAGCCAACCGAAAGACTATGACTGTTGCCTCATACTCCGGGCAACTTGACTGGCAACTACATCTTCTTTCTAAGAAAACGTCTCACGAACTCCTGACCGATCGTCTACCTTGACAACAATCTTACCCGGATGTGCCGTTGAAAAAATGAAACCACAAACCTTGCTCGCGGGGTTATCTCGTAACATCACCTTCACATTATCACAAAAGGTTAGTTAAAGCTAATCATAGATGTTCTTTCCTAGCATTCGCCCATTCAAGGGCGTGGCTATTCCGGGCCTGAGGTTTCCCACACGATAGGTGATCTTCCCCATCGGTTTTGGTTCCAACATGGCCTAACGAGATCCGTACCCGCTTGAGTGGTCTAGGTATATTGGTATAATCTTCACCATGACTTCTCAGGGGTTGGAAGGATGACGCCTAGACAATATGGTGAGTCGGTCAACACTAACTCAATCATCAATCATAAATATGTGCACCTAAGACTGCGTGCGCCCAAACACTTACGTGGAAGATCACTCAAGCATCCACGCCAACCGGACCATGGGGCCACTCTCCCCACGTTTGCTCCTAATAGTTCGTTTGCCGGCCACCTTGGCTCCGATGGTGATTTCTCCCATAAAAATCGATCCAATCTCGATCAGGAATCCCTCATGGAATCTCAAGTCACAACCTCTTTTGTTGGTTTAGGTTCATTAGGCGATCTCTCTTTAATTACAACGTATGAGTGTAGACAACGTGGATGAGTACGTCATCCGGCTTAGCTCCATAGCTACGTTATGACATGTAGGTGACCAAATACCCTAAAGAAATTCTTCATTTGACCAAGTAAATCGGGTGACAAAACCTAGGAACTATGGAACTTCAGGTCATGTTTGAAGCGAAAGAATTAAAAAATGAACTAATTTATTAAAAGGGTAATATTATAATATAATTTTATCATGAAAATGTTGCCCGATCTATGAACTCATGAGGTTCCAAGTGAAAGGCTTTCTATTCCCTTCAATGTACTCGTGTGGGACACGTGGGTCCCTCACGTCATAGCTCAAATTGGTGCAAGAAAATGAATTAAAATGACCCACACAAGAAGAAATCGGATGGAGAAGGGGAGGAGAAAGAGTGACAAAAATCACAAAGACAAGAACCCAAATCACAAAGACAAGAGGGTGATCACCACACGTTCTAGGACGGGGCGATCCATCGATCCAAAAGCCCAGAGGGCATGCACACTGGGCGCTGAGGACGTCTGGTCGCCGGGCGCCGTTGGCTGCTCGAGCGGTTAAGGGGGTGTGCTTCCTACGAACAAAGGATCTCAAAATGTCCGGACCTCTCACAAAGGGGAAGTACTAAGAAGGAAACCCTAATAGAAAAGCGCAAACCGGAGAGGCAACCGACGAGATGGAGGGCTGCCCTCTCTATTTATAGTCTTGGTCCTATTTTCTTTCTTTCCCTTAATGACCATCCTACCCCATTATATTTATTCAAGTGAACATACAATTAGGGCCCTTGAAACCACTAAGAAATATACACATTTCGTTTGGATGAAATACATACTAGTATACATGTCCGTGGTATTTTCCCAATTTATTCTCCTTTTCATTTGCATTCTTGTACCCATATGTATGTGTATGTCTCCTGTATTTATTCAAGTATATGTTTTCTTAGGATATGTATTTCTTAGCTCTAACACATATACTTGTTTGGGAGGGACATACATATAGGTATATGTATTGTGTACTTGCCCCGTATTTCCCTTTTTATTTCCTAGGGCCACCATGGGTTTGTACATACATATATTCAGAATTTATCTAGAGGTGTTTGGAATATACATATCTCCCCCAGTCTAGGGAATTATTTCCTAGAAAAATGTAAACCATGCTCATGCATAAATACTTCCATAATTTCTGATCAAGTATACATACCTTGGCCACCATAAGCTCGCAAGCAAGCAACAAAGGAGTCTAATTTCTATATGGTGGGATTTTGAATGCGAAAGCCGGAAAGTAGATCAAGTTTTAGTTTAATTCGAAAAGTTCAAATTTTTAGTGAATTTTAAAATGATGCAAAACACGGGTGTTACAGTGACCAAAACCTAAAAAAGAAATTCTTCATTTGACCAAGTAAATCGCTAGGAATGGTTTTGAACTCGAACGAAAATGTTGCCCCAAACCATGAGGTTCCAAGTGATTCCCTTCGTGGAAACAATCCTCTTACGTCATAGCTTGAATTGGTGCAAGAAAATGAGGCCCAAACCGAAAATCACAGCACAAGAACCCAAATCACAGCACAAGATAGACACGATCCATCGATGAGGGCATGCACACACTAAGGGGTGTGCTTCCCTACGAACAAAGGATCTCAAAATGTCCGGACCTCTCACAAAGCAAGGGAAGTACTAAGAAGGAAACCCTAATGCCAAGCTGGAGAGGCAACCCGAGATGGAGGACTGCCCTCTCTATTTATAGTCTTGGTCCGAATGACCATCGATACCGAAACCACTTAACCTAGGGGCATAATGGTCGAACTTGGATATCTTTTGATCCGACGGCCGATGCGTTCTCACCGGTAGCCGACCCGATGCGAACTCCCCGATGCCACCATGTGTCGTCTTTCCGTCCACCGAACATCCGCCCCAGGTTTTGAGGCCCAAATTCGAAACCTCAATGGTTTTGTCCCATATGTTGAGGCCCAAACCACGAAACCACCATGATTTTGAGGCCCAAACCACCAAACCTCGCTGATGCCCTGGGTCCTCGCCAATCCAAGCCTCACGCCCGCCGTCTCGACCCCATCGACATAGTCCACCCACGTCCTCTTGGATTCGTCGATGTCCCATATGTCACCACCATGGCTAGCCACCCGCCATCCCGGTCCCTCGATCCAAGCCTCACATCCGTCCCTTCCTTCACCTCCATGGTCCGTCGACCCCAAGACGTCCTCCTTGGCCCCTTCACCTCGCCGTTAGCTACCATCTCCGAGCTCCACACCTGTACAACATGAACCAAGAGATACGTCTTGACACACTCCACGTGTGCCGGTGAACATAGCCGAAGCATAAAGAATAAAGGAAAATAGAAGTAAAATGTTGACTATTGACAATCACTCAATCACACAACTAAACACATTTGACCAAAATCAACCATGTGTTCGCAATCTCTCCCTTGATGAGTGCATTGTCAACATTCAACACAAAGACGAAGAAGGAAGAAGATAGCACATCCACATGAACACAAGCTAGGGCACAAGCTGAAACAAAGTCACTAGATAGCAAACATGGAGCAACAACTTGGTTCCCAAAGATATGGGCAAAAGGCTCGACACAACCAAGCTAAACCAACCGCTAGCCCTCAAGAAGAGGTAGAACAGGTTCAACTCCACTAGCACAGCTCTAAACCAAACACATTCACTCACAAACATCTAGACCCTCAAGACAGAGGGCAAGGCTCAACACATCTAGCTCAACATTCTACTCCCCCCGGAAAAATGCAATCAATGTCTTTGTATCTTTCTCCCCCTTGTTGGCAAATACACTTATCGATGCTATAAAATGCATGAAAATGCAATGAAAGAGCTTCAGGTTTATAGCAACCAAAATGAGAAGATGCTCTAGATAGTGTCAAGGCAACAAGGTCAAGTGCTTAACACGGTGCTCAAACTGATCAAGAGATATGAAATATGGCTTGAAAGCACTTTGATCCGCTTTTAAGCATTTCGAAAAAGGTGTCCACCACAAAGAAAAACACATAGCATAAATAAGCGGAAATCAACCAAATGCTACACATGTATATCAAGTGAACTACCCCAAGCAAAGTTTACACATCATCACTACACCACAACACCAAATCACCGTTGGATGATCTGACGCTAAAAAAATATTTTTTTCGTCGGATGATCTGATGCTAAAGATAACTCAGAGACTATCTGACACTAAATCCTCATTTAGCTACTTACTGTCTGACGCTATAAGTTTCCCTACAACTGTCTGACTCTATAACTGTGTACCGCGTCAATTTGTCTGACGCTAAAGAAAATGGGCCCATGCTGAGCTCACATGCCCCACATTTATTGACGTGTAGCACAAACAAAAACAAAAAGAAATAAAAAAAGAGAACCCCCTCCACCCGCCCCCAATCCCCCAACCCTATCGTCACCTTTCCCTGCCCGCACACAGGCCATCCCCGTGCCGCAAATCCATCCCCACGCACGCGAGAACCACACCGATGTTGCTGCTCCGCACTTCCGCCGCCGCCTTCGCCGCCGTCCCCACGCCTCCCCTCCGCGTGTGGACGCTGCTGGTGCGGCCCTCGGCAGGACACCGCTCCTCTGCCCCACCCATAACCCTAGGCGCCCCTCCATGAAAGTACGCCGCCGGCCAATTCGATGGCACACCGCCGCTCCAGCCGTCTTCTCTTCCCTTGCTGTTGTGCTTCGCCGGTGATGAGGGAACCCATATGCACGTCCCTTCTCTTCCCTTGTTGTTGTGTGAAATCCATCACCCGAACCCTAACTAAGCTATTTTGCAGATCTGAGGAGGAGGCCGGGGACAAGAACCGGAACCCACAGCTCACCTCAGCGGACACGTTCTCCAATGTCGCCCGGAGAAGTTGCTGCCGCTGAGCTGTGCCCATCTCCCCCATCAAGAAGAGCCTCTGCCTGTCCTCAGCATTCGCTAGGAACAGCTGCCCATGGATTGCAACCACCTTTCCCCGCTGCCATCTTCCCCACTAAGAGGAGCCGCCTCCCCAGGTCTTTCATCGAGCTGCAGCATCTTTCCCTCGAGCAAGACAGCAGGTACATGATTGATTCCTCTATTCTATATTTTTCTATACATGCATCTGGTGTCTTCTCTCAAGCAGGACAATATTGCTGTATATTTGCCCTGACATTTCAAGTTCCACATATTGAAAATAAATAATCTAGAATATTTCTCAACCTTATAGATCTTGTGCTCCAAATCCATTACTAGTGTTGTTAATGTTACCTTAGAATTGTACATTTTGGTGTTGCCATAATTTTTCTGTGTATGGTCAATTGTGCCAAGCATCTGTATTCATAGTACTGTATTTGGTCATTTGCAATTTGTGCTTAGGTGTAGTGCCTTAATCTTCACTGGTAAGAATTATCTCTGGACAGTTCCTAGAGATTGTTAGTTATGGTAGGTAGTTTTCATACAAATTTTTCTTGACTGGGGTGTTTGTTCAGTAATCAGTAGCATTCTGCTCTTAAATCAGTACATCACTATTATGTGGGTAGCTTGGACTATGACTTGACACAACTTTGGCATGGATGTATTGTTTCATCATTCATATGTAACTGCTCTTGGTTAATCTATTGACTTATAATGTGTACTTCATGTAATTCGGTGAGTTCAACTAGTTGTTTGTGAGGTACTTTTTTTTATTAGGTAAATCTTAGTTGTATTTGAACAGTGAGTTTCTGTCAATAGTTAAGTGATAAAAACATGGCTTTCCCAGTTCTAGAGCTTGTTAGAACTTAAAGGTAGTTTCATTGTGTGGAATTCTATCATACTGAACAAGAGGATGTGTTTCCCTGCTTACTTGGTGTTGTGCTGCTATGCTATATGCCCTGTCCAAGTGTATACTTCAACACGAAAACTCAGACCTAGCATGGGTCTTTTGAAGTCAATTGTAAGCATATATGTCTAATGCTTTGCTGTGATTTGGAACCTTGATCTTGTTCATAATAAAATGGTAATTTATTACTTGCTTTTCCTCGTGGTTTCTGCCTTTTTATGCACTGCATGCTTTTCACCTAAAACATAACAGGTATTTCTCTCTCCAAATGTTCACACACTTGCTAAGTCTCTAAAGATTATGGATTATTTAGTGGCTAATTCTCTCCAAATTTTCACACACTTGCTAATTCTCTCCAAATGTTCACACACTTGCTAATTCTCCCCAATGCAGATGGCAGCGGCAGTCCACCACCCTCCTCTAGCTCCATGCGGCAACAGGCTGTTCTGCCTCCTCCATCACTTTGGTGCAGATCCAGGTAGGTTAGCTAGTTGTGACTTGTGACCCGCATCTAAGTACCTGTAATTGCTACTGTACTAGTTCGTACTAGTAGGGATCTAGCTAGAGTAGTGGAAATCTGAATTTTATTAGTAAAGGATGTGTTTACTGAAATGTACAAAATATGAATGAATATTCTTGAGAGTTTATTTCCCAATAACAAATGTGATAGGCCTAGTTAGTTCCCTGTAAGTTTTTTTAATGGAAATTATTGATGCTGCGGTTAACCCTACACATTAGTTTAACAAAAAATGAAACATAACTTTAGCTGATCATGGAATTTAGAGCACAAGCATCTGATGTTAACATGTATATGCACAAGACTAGTTAAGCAGCAAGGTTAAGTAAAGCAATTCATTACCTATCTAAATTATACTATCTTGTATAATGTTTGGGTTCCTCTGCAATTGTTTTAATTCATTCTAGGTCCAACAAAGCACTTTAATTAGGAGTATTTATCATCAACTATAATAAGCTTCTCACTGCTTGGCTGCACTCTTTGTAGCGCTATGCAGCAGCATCAGCTGCAAAATACTTTAAAGTGTAAAAATGTGGCGCACAAGCAAGCAGTTGCAGCCCTGCGTGAAGAAGTATAGCCAAGCAGGTTGATTCTCTTGGTTAGGACAGTGTAATATTAACATTTGCATGGTATAACAGTATGAAGGCATAACTAGGAGCTGTTATTTGATTATTGTGTTCATTGGCTTTTCATAAGGATGGAACCTTTTTTGTGGTTCATGCAGTTCAGATCAATGAAATTAGCAGGGGTACCAATATGAGGCCTTCAAGTTTTCCTTAAGTACCAATCTGCCTACACATTATTTTTGATCCATAAGGCCTTCAAGAGAGCTTGCTGCCCCCAGGCTAGTTGAAGCATGATCGGCAATTAACATGACTACTGCACCAACAAATGATATCCTCCCTCGCTTTGCAAATGGACTGTGTCATGCAAAATTAGTTTTCCCTGTTAGTGTATCATTTCTGTCACAATAGTGAAACTGAAAGGCAAGTGTTTATGTTGGGCAAGTTAGTACTTAGCTACCCTCTTTTTTTTGTGACTTACTTAGCTACCCTTGTGCAACCCATTTTAGCTACTAGGGCTGTTATGATACATTTTCATTGAGTGCACATTGGCCTGATTATAAGTACATAGGACATAGCAGACTGATGCAATATGCAACTAGGAGTTGTTATGGTACTTTTCATTGAGTGTTCATTGGCTTTTTCATAAGGATAAACTTTCTTTGTGGTTCAGGCAGTTTGGTTCAATTGAAATCATCAGAGGTGGAGAGGAGCAGACACTGAACTCACTAGAAGGGCTGGAACTTAGGTGAGCAAGCAAACATTCTGAACTTGAGCTGATAAGCTGTATTGCAATGGAAGAGAGCTTACTATTAAGGATAGAAGGATCAGTATACTAGAGGGCATTACTCCTAGTTGATGGGATAATTTATTGCTGATATTTAAACTTAACTGAAAGTTAAATTGGTTAGAGGCATTTGTTGCACTTAGGTGCAAATGAGGTCTAATGTTTTAGATAATAACTCATATACTGTACTATTGCTGATTACATGGTTATATTTTTCAGGAATGTTGGGCACTGACTTTGGCTTGAGTTTGTGGAAAATGATTATCCACATAACCTGATGGATGTGCTCCAGTTTTGGCAAGTTATTCCTTTTTGTTTTTTTGTCCTAGAAATGATAGTGTACAAACTTTGGGATGTGAAACACAGAGTACTAGTATTGTATTGCCACCTGAGGTGTGCTTGACTTTGCTGGATGTGACTTACAAGACAAATTGGATGTTATATGTACTGATATGCATATGTATGTGTTTGTGTATTTTCATGTTACATGTGTGGACGCAACATTAAGCTTGAATATCCGTTTTATGTGTGGTAATTTTTTTTGGGTATATCATATTGTCCCGTTGAACTATCTGACGCTATAAATATATGAAGTGTTAGATGATCTGACGCTAAATGCATGGCTAATTATCGACGCCAATAGTAGCAGACTGTCTGACGCTAAAACAATAGATTGTCTGACGCTAAAAGTCCGGTCTGACGCTAAAGTTTTTAGCGTCAGGGACTTACAGCGTCGAACTATATGTCCTTAGAGTCAGGCCAACTGACGCTATATCCCGCTTTTAGCGTCAGATCGTCTGATGCCATTTCTAGTGTTGTGGTGTAGTGCATGCAATAGACATATCCAACACTTGTCAAATTTTAAAGTTATCGGAGTTGCAGCGGTTACAAGCATTGGCATAGCATGTGTGCGAGTGGTTATCCACAACCATCAGCCTTACTAATCAACCATGTCAAGCCTATGCGTGTGAGCAATCGAAGCTTAAGACAATGGTGCGGGTCAACCACTACCAAGTTTACATTCAACTCAAGTGCAATGAGCAGCAGTCCCAAGACTTGGATGTGGGACAATATGGACCAACTCAAGTGCTTGTATGTTAAAGCACTTTGCTCAGATTTCAGATTTTAGCAAGTAAAAGCATTTGGTCATCCAAGCAACTGCATAACTCATTGAATGAGACATAGTAGACAGCTGTGAAGCATTATCATGATTTATAGAGATACTAACAAAACATGCCCATACGTTGCAACGGCACGCACAATTTGATGATGGTTACCTAGATGACTTGCGATTCGAATATATCTTGGAGTCAACTTTTGTAGTACCTAGAAATATAATTTTGTAAATCATATATCAACTTTTTGTTTTAAAATTAGACTCTACACCTTGGTTAGACACGTCATATTAATTACCTCATATAAACATGGGCGAGATATATGTTCTAATATGTCTCTGCGCACCATTGCAGGCACTGCAGCCTCACAGAATTTCTCCCTTTGCTAGTACTTCCACCAGATCAAGCCGCATGGAGGGCCACCGCCGGCTCCCGCGCTGGCCATGGCCACGCCGCGCTCAGAGGTAGCTCCTATTCTGCTGCATCGCTGGCCGCCCCTTCCTCCCTTTCTTCCGCGTCGCCGGCTCACGTGCATTTTTTATGGATCCCAGAGGAAGCTCCCGTTTCGCTGCATCGCTGGACGCCCCTTCCTCCCTTTCTTCGGCGTCGCCGTCTCACAAGCATTTTTTTTATGGATCCCTGAGTCCGATCTCACGGGAGGGAAGGAGGCTAGAGGCGTACATACATTGGACTCGTGGAGAGTAGGCAGGCAGGAAAAAAAAAAAGGTGAACAAAGAGGTGAACGGAAAATTTTCACTCTTTATTAGTAGACTAGCAAATATGCCCGTGCGTTGCAACGGGAGATGTAACTTGTTATTTAGTTTATCTAGATGATTTGTAGCTTGAACATTTATTATCCAATAAACGTGTGGTGCTCTAACTCATAAATATGAGCATCAAACACGTTGACGTTTCTCCATTGATCAACTATGCATTTCAATTTATTTTGAGATTAAAATTTGAATAGTGTTTGAGATTGCATCATATATTCAAATTTGTCTTTGTATTGAACTCATATGCCCGAGCGTTGCAACGGAACATATATATATAGTGGGTTGCACGATCCTTAGATAACTTGCAGGGTTCGATTATTCAATGATTTCATCGTGATGAAACTTATTGCAAATTATTTTTTGATCAAACTTCGCATTATATATAGACGTGATACTTTAACTACTGAGACATGAAAGAGAATGAAATATTAACCAAAACGCTTCAAACTTTATTATTATTTAATTTAATATAGCATAACAATACCCATGTTTTGGTTGGTCAGTGTAAATTTTGCACTAATTCACTAAAGCAAACATTATCAACGTTTTCAGCTTCCTTATCAGCTGCTGCTAGCTTGCGAGCCGGAAGGCAGTGGCACTGAAACGTGAAAGGTTTAAGGCCCAATTTTCTGTGTATATATATACATACCGAAACCTGTAACCTTATCATTCTGTTTCCAATCCCGGTCGTGACTCCCCACGTTTGCTTTTAAGTTCAAGTTCCATCTGTGTACGTCCAGCAAGTTATGGTTAGATTAGAATTTCTTTTCTTGGCTACCAGGTCCGTGTGCTTGTGTCGTGTGCGGGTTATGTATGTGGAGGGAGGGAGTCGCGTTACGGGGGCTGGACTGGCGGGCAGAAGACAGAAAAGGCTTGGCAGGAAACCGAATCAGTTAGGTAGAAAAGGCAGAAGAAAAAAGGTGAAAAAAAGATGGTACTGAAATTTTCTCCCTTTTTATTAGTATAGATATAGATATAGATATAGATATAGATATAGATATATGCTGGATGCTGACAACTTGAGAAGATTATACAAATATATGTAAATTTAATTAACTGAGAGGGTCCTTGAACTTGTCCCGACTTCTTGTCTCGGACTTGCTAATTGCATAGTTTTTTCTAAATTTGTCCCAAATTCTCACACCCAAGTCCCGATACTTGCAAATTTAATATTCGCCTCCCTAAATTTGTCTGGAGTTCTTATTTTTGTCCTAATACTCGCAAACTGCATATATTTAGCTCCTCTGAACTTATCTTACACTACCATCACGGTACAACTCCACCCTCTCCCTGCCTAAGAAATTAAATAGAAACATGTACAGGCATACAACAATTAAAATCGCAATACTTTGCTATAAGGGTATCTTTATTCTATATTATGACATTTTCACTGGCTTGTCCTTATTTACATCTAGTAACATAACTATAATCTTCTGTAGAACTGCAGGTGTTGCTTGGAGCTTATAACTGGCTTTGGCATTCCTTTTGTTTCTGAATCCAGTCCTTGAACGAACTTTGAAGCTGAATGGGCATATGTGGACCCCAAATGTCATGCAAGTGAGAGATTACATGTGTCAAACTCCAATGCTCATGTTCCTGTCCTTGAAAGATTTTTCCTTTTCTAGCTCCTGTAGTAGTTCTGCGTGTTCTCATGCGCGTTCTCCGTGTGCTCACAACTGCCTTCTCAACCTGAATGAGTGCGGAGCCATGCTTGGACTTCCAAATCATTTGGCAGACCGTTGCTTCAAAATTCTTGAAGAAGTACTCTACTGCCTTTGGCAGCATGATACCTTGCAGTTCTTCCAAGGTAATGTTTGTATGCAAGCAACTTTGCACCTTGCCAACCATTTCCACTATTGAAGAACTTTTATTCATAGACAACATGTCTTCTGATGAGCCATGGGGCGCGAAGATAATTCCAACTTTCAGATGTTTAGAATCTTGCAGAAAAATATTATCTTCAGGCAGCAAGTGTTTCTGTTCGTTGTACACTGATAGTGAGACTTGACACTGCAAATTCACAGCAATTACTGGTTCTAGTGAAACATCTGATAATCCTGAAATGTCTAGGTTGCTAAAATGTTGAACCTTGCGCCGAGCTTGCTGCTTGCAACATAATGCGTTTGGTCGAAACCATTGAGAAGCAAGGTTGTTTAGACTGTTCCAATGTCCTTTCGGGTATGAATAAACAGATGGCACAAATGACAAGTCTTGAGTAGTTAGCTGAGTAAGTTTGTTCCTAACATTTTCAACCACACACACGAAATGAGGGGCAAACAACTGGGAGCACATAATTGCGATTCCAATTATGTCTGTACTCTCTGAAAGCTGTAGTACTATATTAAAGAAGAAGTTACCCTCTGGTGCAGTATTGTCTTTGTGTATAAATATCATGGTAACCTCTATTCTATTCTCTGCAGTATAGTAGGGCACCAACCATAGAAGGAAAGATGGATACTCCTTTCCACGGACTATTTTATAATATAGCCCCTTACCTGCAAAAAGGTGCTTTACAAGGGAGTTGAAGGTCAGGTGATGGCGTGGTGTGCCACCAAGCTCCATGAATCTCAGAAAATCAGTCGCGCCATCTGCATACCATTCAAATCTTTTGACAACGGATCTGTCCAACTCCTTTCTCCTGTGAAATATGGAAAAAGCAAATGACTTTGTAGCATGCACAATCCGATTGGGCAGGGAGGAATTCCTCGCTTGATGTTCAATTTGTTCTTTTTCGAGGATTTTGTGCTTGCATTTGTGCAGTGTGTCACCACACTCTTGAGCAGCATACTTCAGCTTCCTACGCCAACGCAACATGGATGCATCAGTGATCTGCCACTTTCTTGATGTCTCAAGAGCAGCTTCCAACCTGATATGTGCCATTTCTAGCCTCTCAAGGTTTCTGTTCACATTTGAATCCTGTTTCATCTCATAATTTTGAAACATACCAGACACAATTTGGCTAACTGACTCCTGGACAATCGCAGAACTGACCATGTCTGCCATTCGGATTCAAGCATCCACAGTATCCCTTCCCTGTTCAGGAAATTCAACATAACATAGTATATTTGTGAGATTAGATATATATATATATGAACTTTGGTTCAAAAGCAAAAATTGAGCTTAATAGGTGTAAAGACCCACCTTTGATTGGATTATGGGCGTGGTGGACAGCTACCCTTTATGATAGAGATATCTTGAGGTTAGAATCATACTGCAAGGCAAGATGGCTACTTAAAGAGAAGATATTGATGTCCAAGACTTTGAGGTAGGAAAGAGAAGGACATGGATTTGGTCAATGTCTACAAGGCAAAAATTCTAGTCAAGCTATGTTATATTGACTTAATTCAATGATGAGAGTCTCCACTTTGTTACATGTTCAAAAACATAACAGGCCAACAAGCGTTATGCGTAGAAAGTTGTAGATTGGTGTGATAACGTGATAACTAAGAACAACAGGTAAAGGAAGTGAAACACAGCATGAATATATATTTCATCCACGCAGAAGTAGGCAATGCACATGAGTCAGGTTGCTTTGTCACTGGTAAAATTTCCAGTACTAGGAGTCTAAGATACAGGTGTAATGAGTTTTGTAAATTTGTTTTCTTGCCAAGCTAATCTGACTAACATCATATTGACTCAATACTTTTGTTCTGCAAAGTAGTATGACAACTTAAATGAGTCAGGTTGCCCGAGTCACGGACACTATGTATGTGAAACGTATTGCGGGAATCACCATAGACCCGTTTTGGGGTGGCTTCCAGATATATATAGCCTTCTATATAGGGAGAGTAAAAATTGTGAATATGTATTGTATTCGGGCAATGCTACGGCACACCCATTACCTATTAGGAGGTCATAGCTCAAACAAATTTGAGTGGTAGCTTTATTTAGATTTTTATTAAATTAATTAATTAAATAAGTAAATCAGGAAATGAAAAATTAAAGTCCTGCAAATCTGTAGTACGTCCGTGGACGAGATTGTTTTGGAATTGCCTTACTTGCAGGTTGTTTATTGCTTTAGAACTAATACTGGCCTTAGCGGCCTTTCTTTAAAGACAGGGAAAAGAAAGTGAAATGCAACATGGAAATGTTTTATCTACACGGCAGGGGACCGACCAGGAACATTGAAATGTCTTGGTCTTGCAGATAAAACAATAGCACAAGCTTGGAGTCTTGGTAGGGAGTCAGAGAAAGAACTAGGAAAAGTCCCTTGGTTCATGCCGTGTGGTTTGGCTAAACGTACCACAGTGCCGTTTAAGTTGGGGGACATTTAAAAAAAAAAAAAAAAAGAATCACACGAACTAGCGTACATATATAGTGGATATACCTCGCCGTGTTAGTTGGTGACATTAGAAAAAAGCGACAGGGTAGGTCATATATATGAACTGGTAGCCTCTAGGTAATTTGTGAGGTAGGTAAAGGAGATGATGGGAACTGATTAACTTATTAGGCTGTGTGTGTGACCCGTGAGATACTTGCTCCCTTTGCTTTTACATGTCGCATTGGTTTCTTTTAAATCAAACATTACTATCCTTGTTCATCCATTTTAAATTCTTATTATTTCACAATATGTGAGTTATATATTATGAAACAATTTCTCATAATAAATTTAAAACATAAATCTTATGTGTCATGAATTTATATTTTTTAGCCATATGCATCAGTCGATGCAGAAGCTGAAATATCAATATATTCCCTTTTCTAAAAAAATGAATTTATATATTTTAAAATTTAGAAAATAAACTTGTACAAGTATCACTCGATGAAAATGAGCTATTATGTAGACTTCCTCTGAAAATGAAATCAAAGATGCACGGTTCCAGTTCCTGATGTAGAACATACATACTTCACTACTTGCTTACAAAGACTTAAACAATGAGGACTATTAGAATGTAAAACTAATATCTTTATGTTATCATAGCTTCTTGTCTTTGCATTTGGATCATTTCACACCAAGACTCTACCTCTAGGATATCTATGCTTATATTATATGTTTCTCACATGTTTTGCTCTCCTTTCCGCCAACTGAGTTTCCTTTTCTTTCTGCATCCAGTCCATGAGCGAACCTTGCAAACAGATGGGCACATGGGCACCCCATAAGTCAAAGAAGTGAGTTAGCACACCTGTAAAGTTCCCAGTCCTCCGATCCTGTCCACGAAGTAGCTTTCTATTTGTAGCCCCCCCAAAAGTTCTCTGTGCTCTCATGCTTGTTCTCCGTGTGTTTATGCTTGGCTTCTCAACATGAATCCGTGCAGCCCCATGTTTAGACCTCCAAATCACTTGGTATATGGATGCTTCTTCATTGTGGCAGAAGTAATCGACGGCCTTTGCTAGCATAATCTCTTCAAGTTGCTCCAAGGAGATGTCTGAATGCAAGACATTGTTGCTGACCGCCAACTATCTCTACTGTTTCAGAACTTTTATTCACTGGTAGCATGTCTTCAGAAGAACCATGTGGTGCAAAAGCAATCCCAGCTTTCAGATATGGAAAATTTTGAAGAAACATTGTGTCCTTAGACAGTGAGGACTTCCGCTTGCGATAAACTGAATTTGAGACCTGCCACTGCAAATTAAATTCAATTACTGCTTCTAGCGAAACATCTGATAATTCTGCCATGTTTAGTTTGCTACAATGTCGAACCTCGTGCTGTTGCTGCTGCTTGCAACATAATGGGTTTGGGCGAAACCATTGAGATGCCAAGTTGTGAAGATTGTACAAATGTTCTCTGTGGTATGAATAAGCAAATGGCACCCATGAGAAGTTTTGAGTAGGTAGTTGAGTAAGTTCGTTGATAATATTTTCAACTACAAATTTGACATGAGGGGCAAACAACTGCAAACTCCTAACTGCAATCCCAACTATGTCTGCACTCTCTGAAAGCTGTACTATCATACTAAAGAAGATGTTACCCTCTGTTGTACCATCTTTCTTGATAAATATTATGAAAACCTCTATTCCTTGCTCTGCAGTACTAAAGGGGATCAACCATAGTTGACACGAAGGCTGTTGGCTTCCTCGAACAATTTTATGGTGAAGTTCCCTGCCTGCAAAAAGATTCTTGATAAGGGAGGCAAATGGCATGACGTGACAAAGTGGTGTGCCGCCAAGCTCTATGAATTTCAGGAATTCACTAGCACCATCTGCATACCACTCAAATCTTTTAACATCAGATGGGTTCAACTCATCGTTTCTGTTGTTAAAGATGGAGAAAACAAATGACTTGGTAGCATGTCCAATCCGTTTACAAATGGAGGAATTCCTTACCTCCTGTTCCATGTGTTGTTTTTTCGAGGATTCTCTGCTTACATTTGTGCAGTTTCTCATCGCACTCATGTGCAGCACGCTTCAGCTTCTTGTGCCAACACAACATGGATGTATCAGTGATATGCCATTTGCTAGAAGTCTCAAGAGCAGCTTCCAGCCTGATGTGTGCCATCTCTAACCTCTCTATGTTCCTTATTCCATTTCTTTCCTCTTTGTCCTCAAATTTATCAACCAGGCCAGATAGTAGATGGCTAAAGGACTCCTGGACAAGTGCAGAACTGACCATCTCAGCCATCAGGATTCAGGAATCTATAGGGTTGCTTCCCTGGTAAGAAAAAACAGTAGATAAATAAAAGTATGCATAAGAGATTAGATATACCAGCTTGTATCAGAAGCAAAGATTAGCTAAATAGTTGTAAGAATGTACACTCGACCAAACAACATTAAAAGAGAGGGACAGCTGGACGGCTAAATTGTTGGGTACTGAGAGCAATATTCTGGATGATGTATTTAACGACAGAGATATTCTGGATGCTAAGTTGAACTGTAGGATAATATATGATCAGAACATAAGGAGGATCATTTCATTAAAGAAGGGGTTAAGACTTAAGAGACCCTCCTGCCCAACCCTAAACACTCTAAGATCCTTTTTCAAACACAGGTAAACTGTTCATTAACATTTCCGGGATTAGAGGGTTATGCAAGAAATAATCTTCCAAGGGGGAGAATACTACCTCGAGAATTGTTGAGTTCAGATCCTTGCTTGAATCACCCAAGAGGCCCGATACTAAATTGAGAATTGTTGAGTTGGGGTCCTCGCTTGAATCCACTGAGGGGCTTGAGGGATCTAGGGGTGGGAGACATCAACAGACAAAACATGGATCGAACAGTAAGATAATAAAGTGGACCTTAAGTCTTCTTTTACAAACAGCTTAGATAGAGGGCTATATATAGGGGGCTTCCAGGTATTAATATTGTAGCCTTTTTACATCACAGAATCACCTACTACCGGCTCTATGACATGCTATGTCTGCCCTAGTCTTCATGGGCAGGACCCCGTCAGCGATGGACATCGCTGCCCTGGAGCTCCCGGTGGCTCATAATAGAGTTCACAATACAGGCCAAACGATTAGCTAGCGCAAGCATTAGTAGAGAAGGGGTTGTAGTCCCGGTTCTCAACCCCTTTACTCGTGGTTTTGGAACTGGGAACCATTAGTACTAGGTCAACAACCGGGACTAGAGCCCATCTTCGAAATGAAAAAATAAATGAAATCTTTGAGACCCAGGTACCATTAGTCCCAGGTCACACATCCGGGACTAGAGTCCATCTTCGAAACGAAAAAAATAAATGAAATCTTGGAGACCTCTCTTATAGTGTGAGAGATTTGAACCCGAGACCCCTTCCATCACGCGTAAAGTTCTTACTAACTCAGTTGCACACCACATATGACATAGTACTGGGCGTACTCCTTCTGAATTGACCAATTGGGGACCTTTAATTTCCCGGGTGGAAGAACTTTAGTCCGGGTTGATAACACCAACCAAGACTAAAAGGCCACCCTTTAGTCCCGGTTGGTATCAATTGGGACTAAAGGTTGGCGGACCTTTAGTCCGGGTTGATAACACCAACTGAGACTAAAGGATGGCTTTTAGCCCCGATTTATATTAGAAACTGGGATTAAAGGGTTTTCGTTGCCCGTGCCGGCAATAATGCTCACTTTAGTTCTGAACTTTAACACAATCGAGATTAAATGTGTGTACCGAAAGTCGTTTCTATACTAGTGAAGAAAACTCAATTTCCATCCTTCTATTGCTTCTTCGTATTATGGATCCATGCTTCACCATGATTATTTATGATTTTAGGTGCTTCTTTGAGAACCCAGTTTTCAATCAAACCTTTGCAGCCCACATGTTGAGGAATGAAGCACCATAAACAACGGCGGGGGGGGAGTAAATGGGAGCCGTAAAATTTCTCGTGAAATATTTGACCGTTGTACCAAATTCATTGCAAAACATAAAAAGCAAGCACCGTGATTTCTACAACCGAAATGAATTGGTGGATGTTCCCTAACAACATAGTAGGCCACCAACCCGAGTAACTGAACTCGAACCTGAACACAAACAAGCGAGAGAAAGCAGCAGCAGCGGAAATTTCCAGGTACAAGGCTGGAAATTCTGGAATCTCAAAGAGGAGAGACAGTCTGCCGTGGCCTAAACGTCAGACCAAAGAGGGAAGACGCCCGACGCTCCTGGAGGTCACTCCAATCGAATCTTTTTGCTAATTTGATAGTTTTTTTAAACTAATTACAGGACTAACATGGGTTGACTTTATATTTCAGATCTAGCACATTTGGTGGCGCCTTTGTCAAAGGCGCCTAAAATACACGTTGAGGCGCCATGCATGGTGGCGCCTCAAGGCCGCCACGCAGGCACCCACCACGCAGCATGTAGCCGGCGTGGCGGGCTCTCGAGGCGCCGCCATGCACGGCGCCTCAAGGCTGAATAGCAAGGCCGCGGGTCGGCCTCCCTTCCCGACCTCGTCACTCTCTTTCACCGGTAGGGTTAGGGTTAGGCCGCCGCCGCGCCGCCGCCCCCAAGCCCCCCGCCGCCTCCGCCCCCGCCGCCGCCGCCGAAGCCCCCCCCCCCCCGACACCTAAGACCGGCCACGCTCCCGGGAGGCCCGCCCCCCGATTCGCCGCCGGCGGGGCCTCCATCACCTGAGCACCGGGCGGGCGGCCATCGCCGCTGGCGGCCATTGAGCTGGCATCCCCTACCTCCATCTCCAAGATCACGGTGACATTGCAAGGTAAACCTCTTCTCATTTAGTTTTCTAATGTAAATGACATTGCAATTATTTGTAGTTATAATGCTTAGATTAGTTTGGGGTAGCAATTTGGTGTTAGACCATATAGGTAGTTCTAGTTAGTTAGTTTTAGCGATTTGGTGTTAGACCTTATAGGTAGTTTTATTTATTTATTCTAGTTAGCTAGGTTGTGATACTTAGTTGCAAAATTTAGGCATTACATTTACTGTTGTTAGTATCTCGCTTTTGCCTCCCTGATGAACTAGTCATATGCTTTTGTAGATGGATTGTTTTGTCCGTGTCTTTTTACGGAGGGATTTGTTAGTAAAGAGGATTGTATGTTTGATGGTATGGAGGAAGATTTAGAGATGTTTGACAAACCTCCTAGCTTCGATGTTCTTTTGCTGCGATTGAAACAGAAGTTTGGTGTTGAGCTCGCGCTTAGTGGGAGGTTCGATGCAGGGTCCACTAGGACGCGCTATGTTATGATGCCCTTGCTTGAGTCGGCTCACTGGACCCGCTACAACCGTGTCCTCCAAGGATGCAATTGTAAAATGCCTGAGGTGGTGGTGGAGAGATGTCTAGATGATGATGAGGATGACGATGAGGGTCCTTACTGTGAGGGTCATGGAGGTGGTCCTGTTGGGATGGGTGTGGAAGCAATGGAGGAAGATACACAATTGGACGGTCAGTTGACATAGGAGCATCCTGAGATGGCAGCGTACGACTCCGGGATTCGGTCACCAAGAATGGCAGACGATAACTACGATGTGGATGATTTCGAGCGGGAGGAGGACGAGGTACAGGAGGAGGAGAGGATCGATGATTTGGTAGGCAGTGAGTCTGGGATGAGGATGATGAGGAGGAGGAGAGGATGGCACCTCCTGTTTAGTCTATGCCAAGAGGAGTACCTATCGAAGAACTTCATGCAATGCCGGTGCCAGGAAGACTAGCTACAGAAGAGGATGCCAATGTTACCCATCCCGGTTCCTTTGTTCGTTTCAGCGAGGCACAACCCTATGTTCCACCAGATCCCATTACGGCCGATGAGCCGATCTGATTGCGGTCGATGGGTGTACCTTTTAGTGGCGTTCCCAACTACATGGACGTAAGCATGACTGATATGGCAGTTTGTGACACCGGCCTAGAGTTGTGCAGGGAGTCTGTGCACAATCATGAGAAGGTTATCCTTTCTAAGGGGATGCTTTTCAATACATTACCTGAGCTAAAGTTGTTTATGCAAAACTATGTTGTCCACCACCACAGGCCATACAAGGTCACTCATTCGGACAAGGAAGTGATGTACTATGTGGAATGCAAAAACCGCATTGAGAATGGTTGCATGTGGAGGGTAAATGCTCGGAAGAAGGCAGATGGCAAGTGGAAGATAACTCGAGTGGTGCAACCCCACACATGTGCTGATAACCAGTCAAATGACAAGCATCCTCAACTCACGGCACGGTACCTTGCCTCGTCGCATATTGGGTCTTGTTGATGACCACAACGATATTTCAATATCGTCCTTGATCCAGTCAATAGTAGGATTTACAAAGTATGTGCCCCTTTATGGCAAGGTTTGGCGTGCTAAGCGCATTGCATTGCGATTATTTGGGGGCGGTGGCAAGAAGCATACAACAGGATTCCTAGAATATTGTGTGCAATGAGGTACTACAACCCTGGGCTAAAATGGTTCATAGACACCGGGGGTCTGTCTTACGTGTCAGAGCAAGGGAAAGTGAGCCATGTCTTGAAACGTGTGTTCTGGTCCTTTGCACAGACGGAACATGCATTTCAATATTGTTGGCCCGTTGTTCTAGTTGATGGCACCTTCCTAACAGGGAAGTACAGGGGTGTGCTGATGATGGCAACTGCTGTTGACCCCGAGAAGCAAATAGTACCACTGGCCTTTGCATTGGCAGAGGGAGAGTGCAATGAGTCATGGTCGTGGTTCATGTGGCATCTACGGGTTCACGTGCTTGGGTCAACTCGTAAGGTATGTATGATATCTGACTGGCACGCGGGTCTCCTTAATGCCACCGAAGAACAAATAGATGGTTACCCGCCTTTGGTCCATCGATGGTGCATGCGTCATTTTGCCGCTAATTATTGGCAGCGTCAGAGGAAGAAGGAGGTTTGTGATAAGGTTAAGGAGCTGTGTTGCGTCCTTACCCAAACCGAGTTCAAGGATACTAAGGCTGAGCTTGATAAAATGATGAACCAACCGGGGAGTGCATGGTTGCAACGTCAGATGGAGAACAAGGCCAAGTGGGCGTTAGCATATGATGAGGGTGGATGGCGTTGGGGCATAATGACCACGAACTCGTCCGAATCTTTCAACCGTGTGTTCAAAGGTGTTAGAGCCTTGCCAGTGTCTGGAATAGTTGAGTACTCGTTTCAGAAGTGCAATAAGTATTTTGTAAAGCGGTGGGGCAAGGCACAGGCTAGGCTTGCCAGCAAGGATGGTCCATTTGGAGAGGCTGCTAGAGAATTCATAACAGAGCAAGAGGCTTGGTCGAAGAAGCAGATAGGCGAACCATATGGGCCAACTAGGCAGGTTTACAGTGTGCGAGGCAGGGGTGGTACAACCTTGGGTGGCGAACGCTACGGCGGCATCAATTACAGGGTCGATATGGATGCCATCAAAGGTAACGGGAAAGACAAATTTGCAGGGGGGACTTCGACGAGACACGTGGCACAAATAACTGCTCTATTTGCCACGAGCCTGGTCACAAGGCTTCGAGACATAGAACAGAAGGGCAATAAGGGTATACAAATTATTTTGTTTGTACCTTGTTATTTACTATCAGCTCCAATTGTTACATTGTTTATAGTTTTCCTATTTTTTATATACATGTATGCTCTAACCTTTGTTTTCAACTTGTTTATAGGATGGCTCCTCACCAAGACTACCCCCTTCTTGACACCGAGTACGACCTAGAGCACCGAGCATACTTCTTGGCTGAAAAAGAGCTTCAGGAGTTCCTGACACCTCTTCGGCCACGTGTGCACGGTCCACTCCGCTGGGACGAGCGGTACGCGCCGTACATACATCGCGCTGGCTTCCTTGAGCTAGCTCGGGTAGTCCTTGCCGGGCTACCAGACCTTGACCCCCCTCTTCTCACAGCGCTTGTGGACAGGTTCGACTTGAGCTAGCTGTTCCCCATGTTTGTGTCGAATATCTCTTATTTGCTTTTTTGGTTTCGACTAACCATTCAATTTGTCTTCTACAAACTAACAGGTGGAGGCCCGAGACACACACCTTCCACTTTCCTTGCGGCGAGATGACTATCACTATGCAGGACGTGAAGTTCATATTTTGTTTGAAGCTAGGCGGCCTTCCAGTGCCCGGTGTTCTCGATGGTGACAACTGGAAGGACGCAGTCGAGCAGTTCTGTGGAAGGCGGCCACCGGACGACGAGGAAGGAAGGAGGAAGAAGTAAGTATCAAAAAATTCAAGTTCTTTCAATACTACAGCCGGATGTTTCTAACTATAACCCAATTTTAGGAAAACATCTGGTGTGCCTTCACCCTGGCTCGCTCAACACTTTGGGCAGCTAAATCCCCATGCACCAGAGGTAGAAGTGGAGAGGTACGCCAAGGTTTGGCTGTGGCACTTCCTTGGCGGCTTCCTTTTCCCAGATGGTCAAGGAAACATTATCAGCTGGATGTTTTTGGGCATTCTCAGCAAGCCATGGGAGGAAATAGCAGCGTACAGCTGGGGTAGCGCGGTGCTTGCATGGATGTATCGGCAGATGTGTCTTGCCTGCCGTCGGACGTCTGACACCGCCAACCTAGGTGGTTGTTGTTACCTACTACAGATTTGTCTTTGGGAGCGGTTTCGAGTTGCGAGGCCCAATAATCCTCCGCGTTGCTGTAAGTAATGATTTCCTCTTAAACGTGCAAGATACCAAATTCATATAAGGTACTCATTTGTCCACTTACACGTACTTGTTCAATGCAGCCATGGACTCACGCGGATGTACTCCCAACTGCTCTGTACTTGTGGACAAATGCATCCCGCGGAGAAGGTGAGGAAGAATTAGAGCAAGTCAGAGGAAAACCGGTGAGGATGTACAAGCAGTACACGGACAACTTTGACTGCATTACACAATTTCAGGTTCCAACCCGAACCTACAATGCGTGCTTTGTTTGGCCTTAGTTACACATAATCGTTGTTTGACCCGGCTTAGACATTTCTCAGGTCTGTTGGACTCCTTGGGAGCGCGCTGAGCTGGAAGACTTCCCGAGTCATCGTTGTTTCGAGGAGACGGACGAGTGGCGTACCGACGTGGGTCTTATCTTCTTCCACGTGGTCGAGATGCACTTACCGGTTCGGGTGTGCCGGCAGTTTGGAAGGTGGCAGCAGTACCCAGTGCCAGCATACTCGACGAACCCACAATTGCACAAGTAAGTCCATTCATTTGTCCACAATTGCAGCAATAGCCAGTGGCAGAATAGTAACTTATCATTGCAAAACACATTTTCCATGTAGGTATGATCGAAAGAAGAGATACAAAGAAAAGAACTGGGCAGTGACGCACCTACAGTCCATTCAATTGTGGGAGAACAGGCATAAGGTCGAGAGCGACTCAGGCCCACCACACGACTAGCATGACTTTGATGAATACCTAAAATGGCTACAGAGGAGTACAAGGACACATTTAAAGACAGCCCTGCACTTTGAGCAACCCCACTCAGAAATAAATGTGGTTGAAGATGACTACGACCTCATGATTAGGGATGGGACATAGCTTGAGACGGCCCCTTTGCAGTATCATGTGGTAATTTAGTTTAACATATACTTGTCTAGCAGTAACTTATTTTCATTTGAAACTTGCTTAGCTATGACTTCCATTTTTTGTGCAGGCAACCACACTAACATCACTCTCGGACGAAGGCTTCAAAGCACTAGAAGAGACTCAAGGAGAGCCTGACGGCGTTTTGAAACACTACGTAAAGGTATACATTCTCTGATCTTTAACAGAGAACCACATAGTGTTGCAACCAATGTCATAACTCCTTATCTGTATTGTGCAGAAAGTGGCACATGAATGCAGGAAGCTTGCTCAAAAGCTAAACTGTATGCACGCTACGTTTGTGCCACCACCGGCAGTTTTGCCTACGCTTAGTCCGTACCATTTGAGTACTCTGCCGACAGCCACGACCCCGCAAGGATCCATGGAAGCGTCAGCCTCAGTTGTTCGTACTCCCGTCCACAACACGTCAGGCTCCGTTCTTCGTACTCCCCGTGATAGCGACGACGAAGAAGAAGAGGAGGAGGAGGAGTACGACGGGGACATGCCTGAGTATGACGGGGATGTGCCTGAGTATGACGAGCTTTTTGTCTCTCAGGGTGCACCCTTAGGTACCCAACCAGAAGCTCAGGTAATACACAGAACCAATAATGTAAATTCTATGTTTTATGCCTTCCTAAACTAATCCAGTCCAAAACATGTTTCAGGGTACAAGTCAAGCCCAGGACTATCGCCGAGTGCATCGCCAGCGTGACCACACAGACGTTGGGTACACTCCAAACCTACTCCCTACGCAACCAAAAAGAAAGAGGGTTCCGAAATATCCATACACTCCTGGGCAGTGACACTTTGTAGCATGGAGGCTACACTCCTGGCAGTTATGGCATGGAGGCTTTTGTAATATATATGCACTTATGTTATATTTAGGACCATGTAATATATATTCACTTATGTTATATTTAGGACCATGTACTTAGCAAGCCTTTCTATGGCTAGCAAATTGGAACAGCTTTGGGAGGACAAGTTTGAACCCTATTTTATGCTATGTCACTTATCTAGCCGAATGCTATGCCCTCATGGATGCAATGAAAAATTATAAGTCACTCGATGGTAACGCATGTCTGATTGTACTGTGAATGTCGTGTAGTCAATGAAAAATTATAAGGCACTCGATGGTAACAAACTATCTCGATTCTTTGTCTTTTTTTTTAGTACAGCGCCCGGGAGTGAGGCGCCATTCATAGCGGCGCCAGCCGAGGCGCCTTTCACGGTGGCGCCTCAGGCTGACGCGCCTTTCACGGTGGCGCCTCAGGCTGAGGCGCCTTTACAAAAGGCGCCACAGTCCTGGCGCCACAAACCGAGAAATACTCCCTCTGTCCAACAAATAAGTGGACGTTTAGAGTTCCAAATAAAATTCCCATAATATAAGGTTATCACAGCAAACTAGAAATATTCCCATAATACAATAAAAAAGAAAAGAAAGCAATGGGAACGGCGAGGCAATAGTTCTCAATCTGCCCACAATATTCCAGAGCATGTCCAGGTGGCTATCTATCAAGCCACAACGCAGTGATAGTTGTACAAGGTTCTACTACATATTGGAATGGAAGTATCAATTCACCGATCAACATCACGAATCTGAAACATAGCCTGGAAGCAAGTCATTGTGTGAGACCCAATCCTCCACAAGAACCTCATTGCTTGGACTAGTCCCCATTGCTCCACCCTCGGTTGCATTTTGAAACTTGTAGGAGGCCTCAATCGCATCGGCTACTTGAGTAGCCTGGGACCAGAACTCGTCATCATTGTCCTCCACATCAACGACGGGGACATGGTCGTCCTGCACGTGATCCACGATGGGGACATGGTCCTCCTGCACGTGAGCCACGACCTGGACATGGTCTTCCTGCACGTCAGGCACGACCGGGACGATGTGCTCCTGCACTTCTGGAACAACGGCGAGGGTCTGTAACAACCGATTTGTTATAGTGCCCACACGAGGACATGACTTATTCTTCATCTCTTGTGCATGTAGCTCGTCTAGTTTCTTTTGGAAAAGTACAATGCCTTTGTTGTACTGTTCACAAGTTGGCCGCGTAACACCCAACTCTTTGGCACGGCGACGCTGCTCACGCCTACGTATGTCGATGTACTCGTTGACAATCTTCATCCCAATACCCATCTCCCGCCCAATCTTCTGCTTCACCTTGATTGTGTCCATGAACTCTCTCTTTCCTTCATAAGACTCCCACAAGCATATTCTAGTACTCTGTTGAACAAAAGTAATTCATATAAGTTAGGGAAAATAAAGTTTGATATTGACTACAGTGCGGCAACCAACCAACCTCATCATAATCCACCATATGGCCACACCAATAGCCTATTCCAAACTCTATAGGAACGAGGCCATAATGCGCTTGAACACCACATTTGCATTTGACAGGGTCTTGCGTAGGGACTTTCAAGCCGGCCTCAGCGAGGTCTATGAGCTCGTCCAATCTTGAAAAGTCGCCGTCATCATCCACATTTTGGGCCTCCATTTTCTTCAACTCAGCCTCAGCTTCGGAGATGACCTTCTCTATTTCTGCTTCAGCCTTCTTTTGTTTTTCCTCCACCACAATCTGAATATGCCACGCTCGACCCTCGTCCACAAGGAAACCACCCGGTCCTCTAATCTCTGTTGACAAAAACATTCAAATATGAGTCCACATAATTTTAAACATTGGAACATATCATTAGGAATGTGCTATTTGAACACTTACTCAAACGTAGACCATCCTCAAGGTCTTTGATGGCCTTGTACTCTTTTTCCTCCTCCCTCCTTTTCCACCACAATGCATCTTCCTCTTCCCTCCTTTTCTTCCATCTTTCATGCTCTAATTTCTCTCGGCTTTTAACACCTCGCATGCGCCAAGCAAGCGAGCGTTGCTCACATCTACGCATGTCCAGGTACGAGTCAACAATCTTACTACCCCAACCCATCTTCCAATCCATGGCTTTCTTCGACAAGATTGTGTCCTTGACCTTATCCTCTCCCTCGTAACTCTCCCACTTGCATTTCCCGGTGCTCTGTTATAGATAAGAAATCCACAAGAGTTAGCGAAAATATTGTTTGATGTCATTGTCAAAAGCAGGGGTAACCAACCAACCTCAACATAGTCGTCCATATGGCCGCACCAGTAGCCTATCCCAAGCTCTGAAGGAACAAGACCGTAGTTCGCTTTAACACCACATTTGCATAACACAGGTTCGTACTCCCTATATTTTACCCTCTTCCTCTTCTTCTCTTTTTCTAGCTCCGGCCAAAGAGACTTGGGACCCCATAGGTGCTCTCTGAAAAAACACTTGGGAATCCAGGGATTGTGACTGCTCTTGTTCCCGCACGAAAATTCATCCCATTTGTCTACCACAGCATGATCTCCGCAAAGGCATCGTGGCGGCGATTCCAATCGTCGATATTTCTCCACCTCCTTCTCGAAGTCAGTCATTGGTGGAGGGTTAGGGGGAGGTGGAACCCATCTCTTGAAGTGCTCACGTGCATGTCGATTTCTCCAAGGGTCCTCTGGAGATACCTTGGATCAAACTTATCAGGACCGTCAAGCCACTGAAAGAAGAAGCACCTCTCATGCTTCTACAAAACATATTTAAAGAAAACTATTAGTGAGGTGAAAAAATGACAAAACAAGAACACTATCAAAACAAATACTTACATCCCATGTATCGCATTCGTAGAAGCAACGCAAAATTTGTCTCCGGATGCTTAGGCGGAAACAACAACCGGCCTTCCACGATCCACGGTTAGGGATTTGGAAGGTCAGTGGGGACGGCGGCATCCTTGCTAGACACATCCGGGTACAATTCGGGAGGGCGACCCTTTTTACCCACTTGTTATGCCGATATAAAGACATCACCTAACAAATAAAAAAAAAAATAAAACATAACCATAAGGCAACTATAAATAAGCAATGATCCATCTCCATTATAACACAAGTAACATACAATCACCCATAACCCTATCCATATATATAAAACTAAAATAGAACATTAACTATACAACTGTAAATCCACATGGAACTAAAGAAATAGGAAACTTGAGCTTACATCCACAAGGAACTAATCTAATTCTCGTAACCCTAAATCCCCATAGCTCCACCAAAAAAATTTTTCTACCAAACCCTAGCCATCAACCCGCCATCAATCCACCATGAAAACGAAGGAAGAGAGGAGCAATACCTTCACCGGAGCAAAGGATGGAGGAGGATTGGGAGGGGAGAGCCCCGGCCGGCCAAATCGGGCGGCGGCGGCGCCCTCCGGTCGCCCTAGCCTTCGGTGCGGCCGAACAGAGTGAGGGAGGTTGGGGAAGGGGCCGGCCGCGCGTCAGGGCTATATTGAGCGGACGCGCCTTTCTGAAAGGCGCCACACTGAGGCGCCATGCATGGCGGCGCCTCAAGGGCCTTCCACGTCACCGCATGCTGGCGTGGCGGGTGCCTGCGTGGCGGCCTTGAGGCGCCACCATGCATGGCGCCTCAACGTGTATTTCAGGCGCCTTTGACAAAGGCGCCACCAAATATGCTAGATCTGGAATATAAAGTCAACCCGTGTTAATCCTGTAATTAGTTTAAAAAAACTGTCAAATTAAAAAAAAAAAAAAGATTCCTCCAATCTGTCGATAGTCAGAAGTTCTCGTCAAAATCGGAGAGACACACTGCTTTGCATGCATGCTGACTGACTAGTGGACGAAAACAGCGCAGAATAAGTTACGTACTCGTCAAAATCCGAACATTAATTTGGCTGTGTACCTTTGAAAGTTGAGTACAGCAAGGCAAAGAATAAGCATTAATTACTTTGAAAATGGAAGCTGCTGCTGCACCTGCCGGTCAGCAAAACTCGGCGAGTACGTAACTGTATTTCTAGGTAAGGGAAAGGTACATGTAGACGTATGAATACAAACAGGACACATATAGAGACAGCTGTCCTAGAAAAATTTCACCAAGGGACAACCCTAAAGAAAAAAAAATTACATAGAATGAGTATGAATATATATTTCATCCACGCAGAAGTAGGCAATGCACATGAGTCAGGTTGCTTTGTCACTGGTAAAATTTCCAGTACTAGGAGTCAAAGATACAAGTGTAATGAGTCTTGTAAATTTGTTTTCTTGCCAAGCAGGCACGGAGCCAGGAAAAATTGTAGGGCGGGATGAACAAAATTCTACAACTACTTAACTCTACTATAACCCCTCACAAAAAGACAAATATATTGAAGTAATCTTATATTGAAAACATGGATTAATGAAATTTACAAAAAAAAAATGAAAAGAAGGATACAGTTTATTCAGTTTCACTTACACCAAGCCTGACTTCCAAAAAAAAAATACCCTTGCTGACCCTGGCCACAGCTAGCGCCCACCCGATGTGCTGCTGTCCGCTGCCGCCCTGCTGCGGTGCTGCCTGCGCCCGGCCGCCCACCCGACGCCCTGTCAACCTGAGTCGCGACATGGCGAGACATGGAGCGGCGACGCTCGATGGATGCGGCGGGATTGGATGGCTAGCATACGGTGGAATTAGGCCTGGGTAAAATAGGTTTCTTCTTTTACTGGACCTTGACGGGATGATGATCTGTATCTATAATTTTATTGGCCCAAAAAGAAACAGCCCATCTTCTCCTTCCAATCCTAGAAGATCTCAGCCCCTCCTTCCCTTGTATCTACAGCTCGAATTGAAGGGATGCTCCATGGTGCTACACGTAACCGGCAACTGTAGGTCGGGCTCGAGCCCCGCCCGCCCGGGCACTGGCTCCGTCCCTATTGCCAAGCTAATCTGACTAACATCATATTGACTCAATACTTTTTTTCTGCAAAGTAGTAAAGTAGTATGACAACTCAATGAGTCAAGTTGCCCGAGTCACGGACACTATATGTACGTAGAAATGTATTGCGGGAATCACCATAGACCCATTTTGGGGATGCCTTCTATATATAACTATGCTATTGGGAGCTTAGGGCTTCTAATAATTAAAAGAAGCCCTAACCCAAAACTAGTTGATCTGGTTCCACCGGATCAGTTCGCACCAGGTCAGCCAGCCCACCGGTCCCAAACCCAGACGCGGGCGACAGGAGCCTGTCCGGTCACACGCGACAGGTCGTTTGAGGCCCACTGGACGCGGCAGCACGCGGCAGCGCGCATGCTCCCGTTCCACGGCGAGATTGCAGTCCGTACGGACAGTTATACACACAACTGCTCTGTTTAATATACACGGAGGGGGCAGAGGTTTATTTGTAAGCGTTGCTTCATGTACTAGTATACATTCCCCACAGATAGGATTGGGATATATACACAACACGCACGCGATTTCATTCCCCTCCCACCCACTCATCCAGCCTGCTCCCCATTCCCCAACCACGCCATTTGAAACGTCGCCGCCGTCCTCCCTAAACCCCATCCATTCCACGGCCGTCAGTCCAAATCCCATACACCGGGGACGCACTCGACTGCTGCAAGTGCCCACGGAGGAATCCGGTGAGTTCTTCATGCTCCGCACAGGCAATGTGCCCCGATTTTGGCTTCGTCGTATTTCGATTTCAACTTGCAAATGTGTGGAAATTCATTTTTTTCCTGCTCGGGGCTCCCCATTGTTTTGCAGAGCTCGATGAAGCGGCACAGCACACCCGGAGACGGGTCCGGCGGGGGTGACGGATCGGGGTATCGCGGATTTTGTTTTGGTGGCGCCGCTGGCCGTGGCGGGACTGCCACCGGTGATGGCGTCGGTTCCGGCGCTGGCGCTGGCGCCCGTCACAGAGGTGTTGCAAGCGGAGACGCTAGTGGCGGCCCCGGTCACGGAGGCGCTGACGCAGACCCTAGCGGCGGCCCCGGTCGGGAGGTCAGGGCGGCGGCGCTGGTCTCAAAAAACCAGCTTGCCCCGGAGCGCGGAAACAAGTGGCACGTCGCGGGAAGCGCCCCTACCAACGCCTGACTCGACCTCAAACGACGACGCACTAGTACGAGAATGCACTTTTATTCCCGGCTCGTTAGGGCCTTTAGTCCCGTTATGAAACCGGGAACACGGCTGGGGGGAGTAAAAGTATTGGAACCGGGACTAGAGGGGGCTTTACTCCCGGTTGGGGTACCAACCGGGAGTAAAGCTTCGCCAAACAACGTGCCCGGCCAGAGGCTTTACTCCCGGTTCGTGCCCCCAACCGGGAGTAAAGGTTTTTTTTTTTTTTTTTGTAGTGCCGTGCCAATTGTTTATTTTTATTCCTAATAGCATTTGAATAGTGCTTATTAATTTGTAATCTATATATATACATAGGATCAAAATCTATATATATTAATTAAAGCACACACATATAGATATATATTAAAGCACACACATATATTTATATATTAAAGCACGCACATATATATTACACATTAGTGATTGTTCAAGCACAAATATATATAAGTTGTTCATACATGTCTCGATTACATATTAAGATAATACTACATGTCCCGATTACACAGCGAGAGGATCCTTTGGCAGCCATTTGTCATTGGTGTCGTTGTAGAACTCGCCGAAAAGGCTCTAGGATCCGGGTTTTAATAAATCCGGCAATAGCCTCTTGCATGGCTTCAAGATGCGTTTCTTTTAATGTTTTCTCCATTAATCTCCAAATGCGCAATTAGAGTAAAATAAAAAGTATTAGTATATATAAGATATGATTAGTTATATAAATAACGGCGTCAATAACAACAGACTTTGATGTACATACGTACCCGTTCATGCTCGGTGTAATTGGTGGAATTTATCGATATTCTCGCAACAATATAATCCACAATGATTTGCTCCCCCGTGGTTGTTGTAGACCCCACTTTAAGATAAAAAAAAAAGAGTCATTTGTCATATATATGAAGCAATATAGGGACTTGAATTAATGTAACCATATATACGGTACATACAGGGAATAGTTGAACATTCGGATTGCGGTGCACGATCGGTCATGTTATGTTCATGTTTTATCTCCGCCCAAAACCTGCACAATAGAACAAAAAACTAGACTATTAATTAACACATAAGCAAGGGGTTTGAAATTCTTGAGTATATATAAAATTGACGAGGTTTATGCAATTACCCACGAATTATTTCGATCATATCTTCGTACCATTCTCGGGGCCATCTCAACGAGTCAAAGATTGTGAGGTGACTTTTTGGTTGCTCGATGTGAAACAATATCCAAAGTGTCCCTTTGCATGTGTAAACGGTTGAGCTAGCTAGAAAGAAAGGTTATTATGAAGAACATGATCGTCAATGTTACGAACACTCACTTGAATCCGTATGGGAACATTACTACCCTCTTGTCGGTGCGGTGTTGCTCGAGGAACATCTTTTATTTTTACTACGTGTGTCTCCTTTCAAACCATGTATTGATTTTGGGTTTTTGTGCACGATATAAGGATCAATGTATCCAATATCGATGCGCTCCTTGATTCGAAAATGTTGAATCCAAGATCTACATATATGGTTAGAAAGAGCATATGGTATATTATCGGGACATATTGACGTATTAGTAAAGCAGAGAAAGAATCACTTACAAACAATAAATCCGAGGATGCTTTTGTCGAGGGAGGTCAGGTGGAATAGTTGGTGCAATTCACAAAAATCAACCCACATCACGTCATCGCCCGTTCCCCATTGGTTTCTTAGTCGACACCAAATTTGTCTTGTCCTTTTGCACACAAGTCTAGGTACTTCTGTTTAGCTCATACATTTGAGTACCCGGGCTAGCACATCTATCGGGATCCCATAGACTCGGCCCAATTGAAAGGTTCTATATTGGTCATCATCTCATTGCGGACTCAAAGATCACTGTTCATGTCGACACCACTAGCAAAATAGTACTCTAAAAGCTCACTTTGGTATTAAGCGATGGACCGGAAGGAAACTTTATGTACTACGTGTTCGAACCGTATTGATCGAACACGCCTTTGGAAAGTGGTCGTGACGTATCTCCACTTTGACTCTTCTTCCTTCTCTTTGGGTCAATTTCCTTGAATAGAGTGCGGTCAAAGTCCGAAAGTGGCGAGGGCTTGCTTGAATCCTTATCTTTCTTTTTCCTAGCTTCTATTTTACGTCTAAGCACGCGTTTTGAGGTAGGAAGTAGGTCTTGAGATCCGCCTCCGCCGCCTTCTTCGGCACACTTGACTTGAAGAATTTTTTGTTTATTTCTTTGACATCGGCGTCAATTCCTCCTTACTCATTTCACGGGCAATTTCTTGGGAATGAGCTTTTCGTTTCTTGGTCAATATTTTCTTCGTCGCGCTGCGCCCGAAGACTGCGTTGCCTTTGTTGCCTTCTTAGTTGCCTTTGTCACGGGAGGAGGCATTGCGGAGGACTGCGTTGGGCGGTGATCGCACCTTTGGGGCGCCGGTGGCGCCCCGAGGCATTGTAGATCTGCGTTGGAGGCGGTGATCGCACCTTTGCCGGCGCCGGTGGCGGCCCCTGGAGGCATTGTAGACTGCGTTGGAGGCGGTGATCGCACCTTTGCCGGCCCGGTGGCGGCCCCCGGGAGGTGGTGGTGGTGGAGGCTGCGGGCGATCGTCTTGGAGATGCGGCCGGGGATGCCGTCGTGTCTTCTGCGGGCCATCGTAACCACCGCCGGGACTACTACGATCCTCCGGGGAGCCATCCTTTCCAGGGTTGTGGTAACTCAGGAGGCAACTGCGGCATCGGCATCGGGAATAACAATGTACCGTTTTCGCCATGCAATGAATTGCTTCTCAACGTCTCCTAGTTTTGTATCCCCCGTCACCTCCTTCAATTTCAAGATCCACGCCGGGCGTAACCTTCAACCACTTTATCCACCGAGGCGGCAAAGCAAATCCCGGTGGCGATGCGTGCCGTGGAGTCTTGGTGTCTTTGGTACGGTCAATTGGACTAACAACCGCAATGGCCACCTTCAGCGTGCGGCCACCCTCCTTTGGGATGTGCAGCTCGCATGGTGTCAACTTTTCGGTGATGTCATCCACGGGGAAGCGCAGTCCGTGTCAACAAGACTTGGGCTGTTGTGTGGAAGCACATTTGCTTCTCACTTGATCGAGTGGCTACACGGAGCTACGGTGGTGCACCGAAAAGCAGCTCATTCAATTGTAGCTGCACTTGCCTTTTGACTTCTTGCATTTTGCTTGCATTTCTTCTTCCTTTTTGCTTCACTGCGTTAACGGCATATTGCTCCAACATGCGCATGTGCTCTAACTCAAGCTCCTTCCTTCTACGGTGGGTTCTATAGGTACCGATGTCATCCGGGAAACCAAACTTCCCGGAGGCGGCCCCTTTGCCTCTTGTTCGACCCGGTGTGCTCGGCGGTCCCAATGGCATATGTAGGTTCATCTCTCTCTCTATTGGGCTGAACAAGCCCGGAGATTTCGCTTGAAGAATGTACATCAATCTTCTTGTTGCCTCCTCAAGTTTTTGGCCATGAATTACCTTGCCGGTCTGCGGGCACAATTGTCCCCATGACCCGAAGCCACTACTTAGTGCGTTCGGGCCGGTTGAGTGTTTCGGTGTGATCCCCTTTGCCGAGAAGCTCCTCTTTTTTTTTCTCCACTTAGGAATGGAACTTGCATAGCCACGGACCCTAAGCGGTGGTGGTACTCTTTTTTTACGGCATTTTGTTGGTTCTTTCTCGAAAGTTCCATCGCCTCCTCACGAAGTCTTGTACTCCACAAATTCGTCCCAATACGGTCTGCCTTGGCAATCGGATTTGGAACTAACCAATTTGGAGTCGGGTTCTTCTTGACATATTTGTTGTACAAATCCTTCTTCCGGGACACGAATTGTTTGGCCATTAGCCGCATACTCGGTTATAAACTCTAGCCACCAAATCATCATGGGTGATGACATCGTGGTAATTATACGTGTCAAACGAGAATTTCAATTCAACCTCTTGCCGGATTATAGCTTTGTCGGCATCGAGGCGTAACTAATATGAGGTGCACTCTTCCTCTTCTTCCATAGCCGACATGTGATCGGGATCCTTTCCCTTACAAGGTACCCACAAAGGGTACGTATATTTTTTGGCATGTTCTCCTAGCACTTGTCCTCTTCCCACATGGAACTACGAGATGATATATCGGTAGCCCAACGGCTTAACGGACCCTCGAGTTGTCTTACTATTGGCAAGTAGTTGACGTTGATGCAGAAGGCTGATATACAAAGACATTTCAAATAAGAAGAAAATATTATATATAGATATATATATATATATACATATATATATATATATATATTAATTTATACATAATGAACACATATATACCTCCTCATCATAGCGCACGGGTTGTTTACGCACAAAATCCATTAAGTATTGGTCGACATCCGCATCTTCCATTTCATTATTATTATCATCGTCAACTTCATCATTGCCACCACCGTGGATAATATTCATCATTAATTCTTCATCGTCCATGTTGATGTTGTCTCTTGGATCGGCCATCTATCCCTGAAAAACAAAAAACATACTAAGTTTTTATTTTACATGTTACGTTGTACATCGGAACACGTTTGACGTCGCCGGAAACCCAATAACACATGGATTCGTCGGGAAGCAAGTAACCCAATAACACATGGATTCGTCGGGAAGCAAGTTTTTTAGTTTACTTCGCGTCGTCGAGAACCCGGACACGTGCATTCGTCGAACAGTAAGTTTTGATTATAGTTCTTCGTCGGAAACCCTAACACGTGCTTTCGTCGGAAAAACTAAGTTTCAATTTTACATGTTACATTGAACTCTTTGTACATGGATCGGAAAACGTCTGACGTCGTCGGAAACCCTAACACATGCATTCATCGAAAAGTATAGTTCATCATCGTCGGAAACCCTAACACACATTCACGAAAAATCTAAAGTCGCCGGAAACCCTAACACACATTCGCGAAAAATCTAAAGTCGTCGGAAACCTAACACGTGCTTTCCGTCGAGGAAAAACTAATTTTCAATTTTACATGTTACATCGATCGAGGAAAACGTCGACGTCGTCGGAAACCCTAACACATGCATTCATCGAAAAATATAGTTCATCATTGTCGAAAACCCTAACACACATTCAAAAAAAAATCTAAAAGTCGTCGGAAACCCTAACACATTCGCGAAAAATCTAAAAGTCGTCGGAAACCCTAACGGTTTTACCATTGTTTACAATTCTCATACAATCTCATACAATCATATACAATTATTCTCAATTTATTTTTACAACTTCTTTTTAGATTTCTGACATTTTTTTCAAAAAAATTTCTTGGAATTTTTTCTACCTTTGGCGACCGGGGGCATGGCAGACGGGCCCTGGCGAGCGCGGGTCGGCGGCCGGTGGCCGGCGGAGGTCTCGGCGTTGAGGAGGGCCGGGCGGCGGGCCGTGCCGCCGTCGGAGGCAGGCGGCGTGGAGGGAGCCGGTAGCACGCGCCTTGGCGTGGCCGGCCGTCGTCGAGGAAGGGCCCGGGGTGGCGCGGTGAGGGAGCCCGCGGCGCTTCGGGACGGAGGAGGGGGCGGTAGCGCGGAGGGCGGCGCGGCCGTGGGGCAAGGCGGCGGGCCGGTGACGATCAGGTGCCGGGAGGGCGGGCGCTAGCGTCGTCGGTACACGCGTCGAGGTGGAGGCCGGCCGCGTCTCGGGGAGGGGATGGCGCGCGGAGCGCGTGCGGAGGCGGGAGCGACGACGGCGCCTGATGCAGGCGCGTCGTGGACGAAGGGGCGCGCGAAGACAGCGTCGGGAGGGAGCGGCGGAGGGGGCGGCGACGGACGGGCGCGGCGACGGCGGCGACGGAGACGAAAAGCGGCGTCTTCGATCTGGATCGGCGGAGGGGGCGGAGGAAGGAGGGGAACAGCGCGCGCGAGTTATATAGCACGGACTTCTACTCCCCGGCTCCCCTCACCAACCGGGAGTAGATCACCTTTACTCCCGGCTCCAATCACCAACCGGGGAGTAGAAGTCCCCCTTTACTCCCGGCTGCACTCACGGCAGGGAGTAAAGGTGAGCCTGGGCGGCCAAAGACACAATCAGCCCACCTTTACTCCCGGGCCGTGAGTGCGGCCCGGAGTAAAGGTGAAATTTTTCCCATCTCCCGCCACCGTTTCATTCTTTGTTTTTTTTTTTTTTTACATTTTCTTTTCATTTATTCACTACAATTCATTTTTAATATAGCAAATTACATAGCAATTTTAAAACTTTTGAAAAATAGAATTTAACTACACATTGTTTTACTCCACACTATAAAAATATGTAACCTAAAAAATTTTTACCTTTTTCTATTGACTAGCTATGATATTGTAGTTAATAATCAATAATTCATTAATGCAAAATTGTTGCCATTAAATAAAATAATTAAATATAATGTATTTTGACAGGAACATTATTTTTACATTATCCTGTACGTAAAAATTCTGACATTACTTGTTTTTAAAAAAGTATATTCGTAGCATTGTCAAACATTGTCAAACGGAACAAACTAATAAAGATGTTCGGTCATAATTATTACATATAGGGTTGTCTCAAAATACGATATTAAACAAACACTAAATTAAGTTGGCTTCTATCTTGTCCATGGAGTGTCTTCTTCATTGAGTAAGATGGAGGGATCCTTGCTCACTTTGAAAGGCACAATTCTGATTTGCTTCTCATAATCTTCGACATGTCCGACTTGTCCTCAATTCCTACGATGTTTGATTTACGGAAGAACTATGTGGCGCTGGGCTCATCATTTGTTGGCTCCTTGTTGTTTTTCCCTTTCTTAGGTTTTGTAGCCATGTCTTTGACATAGAATACCGACTTACATCTTTGGCGAGGACAAATGGTTCTTCTTTATAATCTGTGGTTTTTAGATCCCTTTGTTTGTCGATCCATAAAACTGGGTCAATTGCTAAAGCCCCGCTTCCGGTCAACTTCACCCACGGCACTTAAACAAAGGGACCTTGAAATTACCTCCATAGTCTAGTTCCCATATGTCCTCTATGCAGCCATAAAATGTTTCCTTCACCCCATTTGGGTCTTCGGCATCTATTCGAACACCATTGTTTTTGGTTCGTGCTCCTTTTATCACGGGATACCGTGTAAAATGTGCTACCATTTATTTCATACCCTTTGTATGTGAGGACATGCCACGATGGTTGTGCGACCAACCTATATAGCTGCTACGGAAGACTCGATCACCTTGACATTTTTTTTTTTTTTCAACCCGGTAGATAAAACTTGACAAGTGCTCACGCCGATAGAATCCTCATCCATGTCGGGAAACTTTGATCGTATTAGCTCCTTATGTTCTTTGATATACGGACACACCAAAGTGCTGTTTTGCGAGTAACCGTGTATTGTGCTTTATCGAAATTATTATCCTCCATCTTGATATATGTTCTCTTTCCTAGTGTCCTCTTGCCTAGTGTCCCCTTTCCACTTAGCCTTCCCCTCATGTCGCGATTCGGGGACACCAATTGGGTCAAGGTCGGGAATAAAGTCAACACGAGAACTCAATGACCTCCTCGTTCGTAGTAGCCCTCGGCGATGCTTCCCTACGGGCGAGCCCGGTTGTGAACATATTTCTTCAAGATTCCCATGAACCTCTCAAAAGGGAACATGTTGTGTAGGAACACGGGACCGAGAATAGCAATCTCTTTGACTAGGTGAACTAGGAGGTGTGTCATGATATTAAAGAAGGAGGGAGGGAACACCAACTCAAAGCCGACAAGACACTGAACCACATCATTGCGTAGCTTAGTTAATTCTGCGGATCGATTGCCTTACGAGATATTTCATTGAGAAATGCACATAGCTTCACGAGCAGCATGAGGCGTACTTTTGGAGGTAGAATCCCTCGTAAGCGCAAGCTGGAAGCAAGCTGGCGTCATGAGCACATGGCAATCATGGGACTTTAAGTGTTGAAATTTCTTTCGGCACATTTATTAATCACTTTATATTTGAGGAGAATCCGGATGGTACCTTGATCTTTGTTTAGGCATTCAAACATGCTTTCCTTCTCTTCTTTGGTAAGACTAAAGCTAGCGGGGCCTAAGTATTGGCGTCCATCATCGTCCGTGCGGCGCCAGGGTGTGTCCTTATGCTTCCCGTACACACCCATGAAGCCTAGCGAGGTTGACACAAAGATTCTTTGTTAGGTGCATCACGTCAATTGAAGCTGCGAACCTCTAGGACTTGCCAATAGGGTAGTTCCCAAAATATTGACTTCTTCTTCCACATGGGTGCGTGACCTTCATCGTCGTTTGGAACAGGTATCTTTGCCGTGTCCCTTCCCAAACACTACTTTGACATCGTTGACCATCTCCGGTACATCGACGGTCCGGTTGCGCGAGGCTTGGCATTGTGGTCTCAGCGGTACCGTTGAAATGTTTGCCTTTCTTTCTTAACATGTGACTCTTGGGAAGAAATCGGCGGTAGCCGAGGGTACACGACTTTCGACAGTTTTTCAAAAAAAATACCCTTACAATCCGTGAAATGTGTGTGCAAGCATTATATCCCTTGTTTGATTTGTCCCGATATATTACTTAGAGCCGGCCAATCGTTGATTGTTACAAACAACGAGCGCGCAAGTCAAAGTGTTCCCTGTTTGTACTCATCCCACATACGTACACCTGGTTTATTCCACAAAAGAAGAAGCTCGTCAACTAGTGGCCTCAGGTACACATCGATGTCGTTTCCAGGCTGCTTCGGGCCTTGGATGAGTATCGGCATCATAATGAATTTCCGCTTCATGCATATCCGGGGAAGATTGTAGATAGACAGAGTAACGAGCCAGTGCTATGGCTACTGTTACGATCCCCGAAGGGGTTAAAACCATCCGTACTTAAGGCAAACCTCACGTTTCTTGCATCATCCGCAAAATCCTTGAATTACGAATCGATTGCTCTCCCTTTGTGACCCATCGGCAGGGGTGTCTCAACTTGCCGTCTATCTTACGGTCTTCTTTGTGCCATCGCATCAACTTTGCATGGTCCTTGTTTCGAACAAGCGTTTCGGGCGTGGTATTATCGGGCGTACCACATAACCTTAGCGAGGGGATTTTCAACCTAGGCCTTTCGCCCTCAACATCACCGGGATCGTCTCGCTGATCTTATACCGCGTGATGCATGACATGTCGGACATTCATCCAACTTCTCGTTATCCTCGCCATAGTACGTGAAACAATCATTAGGACATGCATGAATCTTTTTTTGATTGTTAATCCCAAAGGACATACAACCTTCTTTTGCTTCATACGTGGTGGCGGGCAACTCATTGTCCTTCGGAAGCATCTTCTTTTGGATAGTCAATAAGCGGCTAAACGCATTGTCGAAACACCATTCTTCGCCTTCCCACAAAGCAATTCTAGTGTGGTACCCAACTTTTTTTTGCCCTGAATCACGGCTTGGGTACAACAACT